>APFE031695075.1:136406-153032 GCA_000404065.3 Pinus taeda | reverse complement strand
AAACAAATGTGGAGAATTTAACTGACATCCCTGCGGTGGATCTCTCTCCTTCAGATCCATGCAAGAGAGCCTTAGCTCTCTCAGAAAAAACATTGGTTGGTAAGTTTATGAGTTTCTGGCCAAATATTAAAGTTGTTGAAAATTAAACTATAAAACAATGAGCCCCTAAGTTTAAAGGACAAGTAACTTTATTTGCAATTGGAAGGGGTTTCTATGCCTTTTTGTTTCTCAATAAAATGGAAAGAGATTTGATTTTCAAATAAGGTCCACATTTCATGGGGTCCAAAGGCCTCATTCTCACTCCATGGACTCTTGATTTCAATCCATATTTTGAGATCATTGTCGTGCTAGTGTGGATTCGGCTGTCACACCTCCCTCTTCATTATTGGAGGCCTAGTGCACTAAAAGACATTGGAAACAATATGGACCATTATCTGGATAAAGTAGAACCAGAAAGAGGTCAATTTTCTTGTGCCCACATATATGTTGATGTAAAATTAAATGAATATTTACTGAAGGCTCTAAATTTAAATCTTGGAGGATGGAACCATATCCAGGAATTTGACTATGTGCATATTCTTTTTAAATGCATCGTTTTCTATTCTCATAGACACTTTGCCAAAAACTGTTCCCAAAGAAAAAAAAATGAGGAATCCCGAGCCCTATTTCTAAAGAGACGAGTTTCCAATGAAAACAAAAGTGAAGAAGGAATCAACAGAGCATGACTGCAGACCAAAAGAAATCTATTGTAGCAAATTCAATTCCAGAACCTTCCTTCAACAAAAACTATTTTGAGACTCTTAAAGATCTTGAACAAGAAGAAGATACCCCTATGGAGAAACCCCAAATGAGGATCAGAGAAATATAGAAGTTATAGTGGAAAAGAAAGAGAATTCCCCTTTATAGGTCGACCCACCTGGTCCACACCCATATTTTGAGAAAAAGGCATTGGAGTTGACAACCTCTACTCTTGTGGAGATGAAGCGTTCTACCCCAACATTCTCCAAGGAAGCTATGGAAATTAGAGAAGCTTAAGAAAAATCATGCATGTGAGACATGGCTAAAAAATGATTCTCTTAAAATGTAGTGGAACCCCCTCTCACAAGAGGCAGGAAATTTAATCCAGTAAAGAAAAGTGAGAATGTGAAACAAATTCTAAATTGGCTTCAAGTTTTGAACTTCGTGTCATTTATCTTCTCAAAAAGCCCCGCAAATTGCTCAACATAATGTTTTTTCATTCTCTTATGCCCACAATACGTAAGAATCTACTCCTATGAACATGTAGAAGGTCTTAGTTGTAGTACCTTCGGAAAATACTCAATTTTTTCGCCTATAAATTTAGTTATCATCTCAATTGAATATTCCATAGAAAAATGACAATGTATTGAGTTCCCTAAATATTTATTATAACTAGACATAGATTTAATAAAACCACTACCCATTTATGTAAAAAAATAGCAAAAATATGTTATAAATTAACTTTCTGTTTTATAAAATATTTGTACTAACATTAAACTCATTAAAAATTAATTTAAGAAAAATTATAAAATTAACTTTTCATCTCTCTACAATTTGTAGCAATTTATAAGGTATTTTTATGATAAACTTTACACATTAAAATTTTATTAAAAAAATTGTTATAGCCAGAAGGGTCACTATCTTCTCCATTGAATTGTTATAGCATCAATTAGGTCTTGCATCCATCCATTTAACAATTACAAGTAAATACATGAAACAACCATGAAATGAACCAGTCATATAACCTTGCTTATAACCAACATAAAACCATATAAATATCCTAGATATGAAAGCCATTAGATCCACATATAAACTATTGCAAAAGTAAGAGAACTTAGCTTTTATTAATCATAGGAAAATCTGAGCAGGTTCAGGACTTCCATGTACCACCTGACCATATACATGGTTGAACCAAATATTTCTTTTAGCTAGTCACCACGTGCTATATTTCAAGCTTGAATGTGGGATCTCATAGAACAACCAATCCAAGAAAAACCAAGGGAATCCAGAGGTTAAATCACCTCCACACTCACCAAACTGTGATCACACCAAAACTAGTGCTCCGATCACAACCAAACCGAACTTGGAATGCCATCTAGAATCCATCACTATCCTTGAGGAATTTTACATCTCCTTGTCTCTCAAACTTTACCACAATTCAATCCTGAATCACTAGGCCCTAAACTGAGACTTCTCCCTTAGGCTTTACCTTGTATCCTACCAAAACCAATCAAGATATTTCTAGGCCTTTGGGAATGAAACTTGAGACCACCTCCACCCTGAATTCCGAAATCCATCCGGAAAAACAAAGCTCAAAAATTGAGATAAACATCCCAACACCATGGCATCTGGAAAAAGTCAAGGCTAGGTTGAAAACCACTGTCATAACCCAGAAAAACCATGCCACTAACAACAAGAGAACCATACATGACCATTCAAAGCCATGCATGTCCAAACCGACTAGGAAATCACACATGAAAAAGGTTACTTGCAAGTATTCTTGTTGATGTTGCTTGATCCTACTCTTATTCCTTAATCCTTGCTTTCCGTTCCTTTCCTTTCCTTGTTTTTCCTTCCTTGATCCAAAGCTAGAGTGCTCCAAGAAAACTCTAAGTGACCAAGAGTGAGAGAGAGAGAGAATAATGAGAGAGCTCCAAACTTGAACTTACAAAAGGTTACACTGACCAAGCCTAACACTGACTAGAAACTTTCCAACTGATCCTTAGAAGCATTTTTATTAATGAGGCCTCCATTTTCTTCATTTTCCATTATTTTCCTTCAATTTACTCCTCACATGCAACATGTGACCTTTCACCTTACTTTTCTCCTAATTTCCTTTATTTTCATAAATAAATGTGCCAAAAATTCCTTGTTTCCTTTTAATTCCTTTTCCTTAACCTTTGCCGATTTTCTTTAGCCAAAACACACATCCAGTGATGCCCACTATGATGTCTTTGCCCAACATTCAGCTTGGAATAAGTGTCCCTTACTCGTCGCCTTCTTTTGCCTTTATTTACTTTTATTACATGAAATTTTCACTAGGGTTGTTACAAAACCCTCCCCCTTGGGGAACACTATCCACAGTGTTAAACCACACCAAGGCCTTAGCAAGACCACTAAAAAGCAAACATACTTCCCATGGAGCTTTATAACTTAGCTCATTGCAATATTTACAATGAATGACCTGCTCAAAAGTAAAACATCATGACAACATGACAACATAATAACCATACCGCATACTGGAGCTTTATAGCACAACCCCTTATGGTATTTACAATAACCACATATACACATTTGCACATTTGCTAAACCAGAAAATAAAAGGATACGATGCCTGTATCAATTAACAAGGGAGTCCAGAGGATCACACCTCCACCCTCAAAGTAATACCAGGATTCACCTCCTTCCTAGAAAGTCTAGATTCCACTGTCACATTCAAAGCTGCATCTAATGTCTAGCACTACAATCTTGCACCACTTCTCCTCTCAATGAATAGTTACCAACTCATTGTTCCAGGGCGCACTCCCAATGTGCATCTGATTCCATCTGGAAATGATCATGACCAAAACAAATATATCCACAACATTCCCTTCTCTACTACGCAGTCCCTCAAGAAATCCGATCACCCCCTTTCATGTAGTCACTCACCTTCCAAGTTCCTCGACAACCCATATCCTGGGAAATCCATACATTGGCAAAGATTCCTCACATTGGAAGATCCAAAACCAAGGCATATATCTACCTCAAACCATCATACCGGTCTTAGCATGCTCATGGAAATAAATGGACACTATTGCATACCAATGTCCCACAATGGCCCTACTCCTGAAGTACTCTACCAGCATACTACTACATGTTCCAATTTTGTTTCCTGCTATTGGCAATTCTTGTAGTAGACTTCAACTATCCAACATGGAATTTCCATACTTCCTGTACCAAGCACATAACTTTCATTATATTTAAAATAAATTGAAATAACCTCAAACCATACCTCATTGGTAGTTCGTCAATAAGGTACACTTGCAATCTTGTTTGCTTCCTGTCACAACAAGTCAAACTAACTGTTTGATCAAAACATCATGTATAGACAACTAACATTTAGTTAGCTCAAGACGCAACCATCATATATCACATGTAACCATCATACACCAGAATCATAGATCACATGTAATTGTCATAGTCTAGAATCATAAATCACATGTACGATAAAACTAGAATAAAATACTAATTCTTATTTTTTAATCAATCCTTAGCTTCTACCTTTTTATTTATTCCGCACGCACTCCGGATAGGTTTCCACACCCGAAAAACACCTAGTTCCTTCTCCTTAACCATGTGCACATACACATAGTGTGCATCGCACACAAATAACCACACATGTTATACAACACCATGCAATACACACATCTACAAAAATTTCATATGTACCACATGTACACAATACCACCTATGCACTACAACCACCTGTACAATGTGTGTACATCATCACACGTACACAACACCACTTGCACAACATGTACACAACGCCACATGTTCATTGCACCATTGTACAACGTGTGTACAATACCACATGTACATAGTACCACACACTTGACATGTATGCGACATCATATGTACACAGTGCCACATGCATGACATGTACATAGCACCCCCTGCACACAACACCACTTGTACAACATGTACACAACATCACATGAACACAACACCAATTGTAAAATCATGCACACAACACTATATGTACATAGCGCCACATGTACAACATGAACGCAACACCACATGTACATGGCACTGCATATCCAACATGTACATAACATCATCTATACATAGCACTGCATATCCAACATGCATAGAGCACCATATGAACACAACACCACATATACATCATGCGCATAGTACAATATGCACATAGCACCACATATCCAACATCTACATGCACAACAATATTACCACAAATCTAGAACCACATGTCTCTACCAAGAAATATTGCTTCTAGTGTCTTATCAATGCTTATCCCAGCATGTCATAGACCACATTTGTTTCATTTTTCTGTTGTATCCCTCGATACAACATGTTCATAACATAAGCATAGGCATAATACAAGCATACAATATAAATTCATATTCACATGATACCGATCTCATATATTTTTCGTGACTACTCTTCCCAATTGATTCCTCATAGCCAGGAACCTCTTCCTGCCATTCACCTACATAAGAAATTATTCCTCCACAAGGACGATTCCTGATGACCTTGTCAAATAGTGACATAGATACATAGATACATACATATATAATCACTAGCATGAAACAATCATCATTCTGTCAGACAACGACATACATACATACATGTATACATATATAAACATCAACATAATCATGATCATAAAATAATTACCATATAACATAAGGTCTAGGTTAAGGGAACTTTCTTATTCATGCACAACATTGAGAACCATCATTCCCAACTTAGTCAAACCATCCAACACCTCTGGTCCATTTAATTTACCTTTTCTAGTTACCCTTTTCATGTCTGTATTTCCACCGTCCATTTACCACAATGGACCCAACCAGTCCAATCAACTATCATAGTATTACCTTCCAATGCACTTACTCATGCATTGAGCTTCATCCGTGTCTTACATCATCTATTGGGTACCACAAAAATCTCTCAAAGATCCATTAAGTTCCTTCTTTCCCAAACAATTCCCAAAACTCAAAACATAAAAGGAAATGCCAAGAAACAACCAAGAAGAAAACCATGAAAGAGAATAACAACACAACACCACAATAAAGTGGCATAGCTATGCACTAGACACACACACGCAATAATTAAAAAATACCAAAAGTACAATATTAAGAAAAAACACCATGACTCAATCCCCAAGGTTACGAAGGAAAGCTCAACTAGAGCCTTCCTTAAAATTTCATGGCAACCTCTTTTTCCATGCAATCCCCTACATCATGCCACCATAAACACATAATTGTCAGTGCATAAATAAATATAGCAGTACACTAGATACCTTATCTTTTTGTGTCAATCACGTTTCCTTGCAACTGAACACATCCATGCCATATCTCAAGGGACTCCAATCCACTTATAGATCCATCTCTAGCTAATGCACCTATCAAGTACTTGTTCATGATCTAGCACATATCCACATAATGTTAGACAAAATCAAGGTTAAGAAGATTTCTTGTATGCAAAGCACTCGTTCATTTGGAATTAGGGCTTCCAAACATAGCCAAAATAATTCTTTTCCAATTCCTTCCCTTTACCTTTTCATTTGGTTGCAATTGAGGCTTACTAGTACTGTCACATCACCCAAATGTTAGTTATATAAACACATCCACTCTTACCTTGTCATGCAAATACCATGCATTTTACCCTGCAACTCCTCACACATGTCAACCACACGTTCCAAATATCAAGACAATCATATCTATCAATTTGAAGTCAACCTTTACAAGGACCATAATCAACTCATAGTCATTAGACATAATGCTACAACTGTCACCTACTTACACTAAAGTACCTATAAACTATCTCAACACATATGTATTAGTATAACCATCTTAAAACAACACCATTTGCAATTATTCAACCACCTTGCAACCATACCATGTTAAATAAATCAACTAGACAACATAATCAAACAATGAAGCACCAAGTATACTACATAAGAAAGCTCATACCTTAATGTATCTCAGGGGAGGTTATCTTGTCTACACAATCAATCTAGATTAGCATGATATAACTTCATAAATATCATCTCAAACACAAGTAAGATCATGATATCCATCACAGTAACTAACTAATATGTTCACATCCTAACTCATAAACAATTATCATTTATGCATAGAAGTCACATATGTACGATCAATCTAGATTAGTATGATAGGAAATCAGAAATATGTCATCTCATACCTGAATATCACAACCATAACCATTTGCATAGGCTAAGCTAGCTTAACACAAGACATATAACATCAAGATCTTCAATGCAATGAACATAACCATCATGCATATGGCCAATCCAAATTACAACATCAAGATCTCAATGAGATAACCCTAATCATCAAGTTAATAACATATAACAACAATAAGTTATATATCATGCTCATCAACAACATATAACCTAATCATTAAGTTATCTAATGTAAAACAACAATAGAAACACATACAACTACATGTTACTATCATTCTTGACTATCTGAAACAAGTGCATATAGCTACATTAAGCAACTAATACTTATCATGAATGTAACCATAACATCAAAATACATGTACATAAACCTAATGTATATAACCCTAATGAATATAAAAATTCTTAACATACATACCTGCATGCAAAACATACAATAATTGAATAACAATATGATCTTACCCCAAAGTCCAATGCTGCAACCTCTTTATGATGATCTGCATCTCTTGCTCTATCTCAACAAACATACCAATATCACCATGAAGACCTAAATTTCATACCATGACTTCACAAGGCATGTTTGACCTACTATTAATGCACAACTATAACCAAGACCATACATGCATAACAACTGCATATAACACATGAGTACCAACCATATACACATCATTCTAGTTAGAGTCTAGTTATCAATGCATGACCATATCAACTACACAAACCATGAGTTGATGCATGACAACAACCATTACTCCATTGTACACATTGCCACACATTTCCACATGCAACCATCAACATGCATACACAATGCCTAATCAACTACACACACACATGAACACATGTAGTCAAGCATAAGTGATCAATTCTTGTAACCAACCTACAAGACTGATACATGTAATCAAACATACAAGAATGCAACCTAACATGGAAGGATGTAATCAAGATGCATATAATCATATAACCAGTCATATACTTCTGACGATACATTCCACAAAATCAACATCAAGCTCCTCATGATAACCTTACTACAATCACGATCCACGTGATGCAATGCAACAAGCACATGGAATGCAAGTGTAAGAGACACATATGAAATTGACATGCATGCATGACCAAGCACCTTCACCCAAGGAGAATGAAACCACGATTTGATACCAATCTGTATCACCCCCTCCTCCCAGGTCTACCCAAGCAACCTATCAGTTGAGGTAAACATGTGATGAGAGAGGCTTCTCTAAGGGATTCAACTTCCTTGGTGACCTTAAGGAAATGGAATCGATGGAACACCTTAAAAAAACCCCTCCACATCAAAAATAACACCCTCAGAAGACATGTCATCCACCTAGACATCTTATCCATGAGTCCCATTGATAATGTAAGCCTTTTAACCCCTGGTCACTCTCATGCTATAGGTAAGACAATGACCAGAAGGAAAATTTTCTCTCACAGGCCTATGTGCCAATGTCCATGGACTCTTTTTAGTAAACATGTGCCAACATCCCTGAGATTTCAGCCACTTTTCTAGATCAGAATCCTGGCATCTACCCAGAACTTGCTACAACCTTCAGAATCCACCAAAGACATGATAACAATGCTGATAAATCAAAATTCAAACTCAGGACTAGGCCTAAGAATACCCAACCAAGACTGACATTCTATCAAATAGTTGGAATCAATGCAACCTACATGTCTAAGATACAAGACAAAGAATAAATGGATGAAAGAAATTATGCAACATAACCAGAAGGATCACCACCTTCTCCATTGAACTGTTATAGCATCAATTAGGTCTTGCATCCATCTATTTAAAAATTACAAGTAAATACATGAAATAACCATGACATGAACCAGTCATATAAACGTACTTATAATAGATGTAAAAACATATAAATATCAAAGATATGACAACCATTAGATCCACATATAAAACAATGCAAAAGTAAGACAACTTAGCTTTTATTAATCATAGGAAAATCTAACCAGGTTCAAGACTTCCATGTACCACCTGACCATAGACATGGCTGAATGAAATATTTCTTTTATCCAGTCACTCCTTTTCCATATTCCAAGAATGAATGTGGGATCTCATAGAACAACCAATCCAAGAAAAAACAAGGGAATATAGAGGTTAAACCACCTCCACCCTCACCAAAACATGATCATACCAAAACTGACGCTTTGATCACAACCGAACCAAACTTGGAATTCCATCTGGAATCCATCACTATCCTTGAGGAATTTTCTTTCTCCTTGCCTCTCAGGGTTCACTACAATCCAATCCCAGATCACTAGGTCCTAAATCGGGACCAGTCTCTCAGTCTTTACTGCAATCTAAACATGGATCACTAGGCCATAAACCGAGACTTCTCCCTTAAGATTTACCTTGTATCTCACCAAAACCGATCAAGGGTTTCCTAGGCCTTTGTGAATGAAACTTGAGACCACCTTCGTCCCAGACTCCAAAATCCATCTAGCAAACCAAATCTCAAAAACCGAGATAAGCATCCCAGCACCATGGTATCTGGAAAAAGGAAAGGCTAGGTTGGAGAAAACTTTAATAACTAGGCAAAACCATGCCACTGACAACAAGAGAACCATACACCAACATGCAAAGCCATGCATGTCCAAACCAGCTAGGAAATCACACATGCAAAAGGTTACCTACAAGTATTCCTGCTGAAGCTACTTGATCCTACTCCTTTTTCCTTGATCCTTCCTTTCATTTCCATGCTTTTCCTTCCTTGATCCAAAGCTAGAGTGCTCCAAGAAACTCTAAGGGACCAAGAGTGAGAGAGAGAGAGAGAATAATGAGAGAGCTCCTAACTTGAACTGAAAAAGGGTTACACTGACCAAGCCTAACACTGACATAGAAACTTGCCAACAAATTCTCAAAAGCCTTTTTATTAATGAAGCCTCTATTTTCTTCATTTTCTATTATTTTCCTTCAATTTCCTCCTCACATGCAACTTGTGAACTTTCACCTTACTTCTCTTCTCATTTTCCTTTATTTTCATAAATAAATGTGCCAAAAATATCTTTTCCTTAGCCTTTTCCAGTTTTCCTTAGCCAAAATACACATCCAGTGATTCCCACTATGATATATTTGCCCAACATTCAGCTTGGAATAAGTGTCCCTTACCCGTGGTCTTAATTTTCGTTTAATTACTTTTATTACATGAAATTTTCACCAGGGCTGTTACATTTTATCAGCCTATTTTTACAGATTGAGCCTTGGTTTGTCTCTTCCATTGTCATCATCTGCCTGTGCTATCATCCACTTTCACTTGGTGTTTTACCCTTTCTTGGAGGAACTGTTGCAATGAGTGGTCCTACTAGCAAGCCTCTTGTCATTATTATGTCATGAGCAGTTCCATCATTACTGGAACTAGTTGCTATCCTCTCTACCACTCGTTCCTCCAAGAGGAGTTCTCTCTAAGCTCTTTTAAAACTCCTTAAATTAGAAAAGATTGTCAAGTGAACTTGTCTCCTTCACACTCGTAAAAGTGCTTGAAGGTTCGTCTAGAAAGTATAAGTTTAACCCTTTTCTAGACTAAGATATACTACTTACGAAGAAGGAATACCCTAGGTTAATGTGGCTAGGATGTTCTCCCTTGTATACTTTTATCTATTTTTAGGGCTAGGTGGACAACTTTACGAAAAAGGAACTTATAAAAAGAGAAGGGGGGTCACATTTATGTATGTTAGTCATCAAATGGAAGAATCCTTTGCATCACTCTTGAACATGATACTTGTCTCTTTCATTATCTCACAATTGGGTTTTAGCTTGCCTAGGAGTCGTACCATACGTATGAGTCCGTCTACTCCTCCATATGGTTACTCTTCTAGTCATATGGAGCATGCCTCGATGCCTCCTGCATCATTGAATGATACCACATGGTGCTCATTATACATGCTGCCAAGTCACTCTTTTTTCATACCACTATGTGTTCAAGGGAAGTCTCAGCCTGTGTTGGCCATCTGTAGTAGTGTATTGACTTTTTCGAGTCAGCCATCCCAGTGTTAGTTGTAATTTATCACTTAATGAATTCATCCACACATCAGATCATCATGGTCTGTTCCATTTCAATTGATGGGCGATACATCAAGGCCCTCCTTCAACATATCTTCTCCTATCAACTCCAACTCATCAACTAGGAGCTTGATCTAGGAACTAGTAGTACCTTGGAGCTTGTAGACCTTAGTGGCAGGGTTCCTTGTGATCAACAATGGGTTTACATCAACGGCTCCTGATTGGCCGAGTTGACTAGTGTTCGAAGTCAACTCATCTATTCACACTTAATAAACTATACTAGATACCTTGGGGTCTATTTTCCTCATTGGTGGATTCCTTCGCATCCGTTACTAGTTTACCTCATTGGCTAGTAATCAAGTAGTTTCTACCATTCTCGACATCAGCTCATCTATTCACATGGTGTAGATTTGTAGCATCGGGGTTATGTTGGATACCCTGGGTTAGGGACATATCACTCTTCTATGGCACCCCTCCTAGGATACATTGGAGTTATGTATAATCTATGTACTTTGAGGAATATCTTAAGACACTTCTTTGTCTGTCATGTGTCCATAGTCCCACTGATGTATACAATGACATAGATCCACCTTGTATTTGCTAGTGGGTATGCTCTATTTTTTGAGTTACATGAATCCACTGTGTATGTCTATTGTGGCCATGCTCTATCATTTCATGTCATGGATCCACAATGTAT
Source organism: Pinus taeda (assembly GCA_000404065.3). NCBI lineage: Eukaryota > Viridiplantae > Streptophyta > Pinopsida > Pinales > Pinaceae > Pinus > Pinus taeda. Next base: position 141,368 of record APFE031695075.1, on the reverse strand, counting down.
TTTATGGCAGTCATGTTCAGTATCTTCTTTTGAGCAAGAATGGGTATGCTCACCTTGGGGATGTTATCAGCACATATGAGACTTCAACTCTAGTGTCTTCTCATCTGACTGCTTAGCTTTGTATCCCAACTCCTGCTTTCACCTCTGAGTATTTCATAATGTATTTAGGCCATAATCTTCTCTTTTGACCTCATACATTAGGGGATATCTGTTATCAACATATTTTTCTCCCTATGGTAACTTCCTCTCAGACATTATCTTGATTGACCTTTTACTTCGTCCCTAGACCTTGTTTTTCCAGTCATGACACCCATTCACATGGATGATGACTATGCGAGAGCAACTGGAAACTTTAAGTTGCTTACATGACCACCTTATGGGAGCAACTGTAGTCTTTCCCCTTCTGTCTTGTGCCTACGATTGGGGACTCCTTTTAGAGTTTCATGGTTCCTAGGAGGTTAGTTTGACTCATCACTTATTCGAGTTAGTAAGGGATTATCATGAAAAAGTTTCCATAAATTATTGTCACCCTGAGCATCCACATTCATCATCTTAGGAGCTCTCTTCGTCCTATTTATATTGAACCACTTGAGAGGGTCAGGCTACGCATGGAGATCTAGAGTCTTGGGTATACTGAGTTTATTCTTCATATTTAGATTGGTGAGAGAGACAAAGCTAATGAGGGTTATGTTGTTGGAGTCCATATTTTTCCTATTGTAGTGGGTAAACTTTGCCTATTTTTGGAGAGGAGGCCTTGAGCGAAGGTATACTTGTACTTTTCTTTTGGATTAATAGAAATTCATGTTCCTTCTCTGTATCTACACATTTGCAGTAATATTTCTTATTATATCTATAATGTATTGAGCTAAAGATCTTCCGAAGAAGATCGCTTATCGTACTTTCATGTTTGTGATTATGCACGTGTATTGAGATTAGTTGTGGATGCAGTAGATCGTTCGAGTAGAGCACTAGCTCAAAACCCTTCACTGATCTACGAGGAGGCTAGTTGCACCATTTTTCCTCATAACATCGAGATCTATTTGTGTGTTTCATGTGTGAGCATTGGGTTGGTAATTTTCTATAGATCCATTAACCATCTTCCTTTTGTTGCCTAGTAATATTTTTAGACAGAGGATTACGGAGCAATATCTCTTTGCATATTTAAATGCAACAAATACCTATGTCTTAAAGGATGATTATGACATGTATATTACTTCAGTCTTGAGTTTCAATGGACTATTTCTATAGATTTGGATTGTGTAACAACCCTGGTGAATAATTCCATGTAATAAAGTAAGTAAAGGCAAAATAAGACCATGGGAAAGGGACACTTATTCCAAATTGGATGCTGGGAAAATATATCCTACTGTGTTTTGGCTAAGGAAAATTGGCAAAGGCTAAGGCAAAGGCATGAAAAGGAAAAAAGGAATTTTGACACATTTATTTATGAAAATAAAGGAAATTAGGAGAAAAGTAAGGTGAAAAGTCACATGTTGCATGTGAGGAGGAAATTAAAGGAAATTAATGGAAAATGAAGAAATTAGAGGCCTAGTTAACAAAAAGGCTTCTGAGGATTATTTGGCAATCTTTTGCTAACCTTTTTACAGTTCAATTTTGGAGCTCTCTAATTATTCTCTCTTTCTCTCTTTCTCACTCACTCTTGGTCACTTAGAGTTTTCTTGGAACACTCTAGATTTGGATCAAGGAAGGAAATGCAAGTAAAGGGAAAGGAAGGAAAACATGGATCAAGGAAGAAGAGCATGATCAAGCATCTTTAGTAAGAATACTTGCACGTAGCATTTTGCATGTGTGATTCCCTAGCTAGTTTGGACATGTATGGATTTGCATGTTGGTGCATGGTTCCCTTGTTGTTGGTGGCATGGTTTTGTCGGGTTATGATAGTGGGTTTCAGCCTAGCCTTTCCTTTTTCCAGATGCCATGGTGTTGGGATGTTTGTTTCGGTTTTGAGCTTTGGTTTGTAGGATGGATTTCAAAATCCAATGAGGAGGCGGTCTCAAGGTTCATTCCCAAAGGCCTAGGAATCCCTTGACCGGTTTTGGCGGGATACATGGTAAAGCCTGAGTGAGAAGTATTGGTTTAGGACCTAGTGATCCAAGTTTGGATTGTGGTAAATCCTAAGAGACTAGTCTCAATTTAGGGCCTAGTGATCTGAGATTAGATTGTGGTAAAGCCTGAGAGACAAGGAGACAGAAAATTCCACAAGGATAATGATGGATTCCAGATGTCATTCCAAGTTCAATTCAATTCTGATCAGAGCACTGGTTTGGTGTGATCAAGATTTGGTGAGGTTGGAGGTGGTTTAACCTATGGATTCCCTTGGTTGTTCTATGAGATACTACATTCGTTCTTGGAATATGGCACGAGGGTGACTGGCTAAAATAGAGGTTTGGTTCAGTCATGTCTATGGTCAGGTGGTACGTGGAAGTCCTAAACCTGGTCAGTTTTTCCTATAATTAATAAAAGCTAAGTTCTCTTACTTTGTACTTGTTTATATGTGGATTTAATGGATGTCATATATATGATATTTATATGATTTAATGTTGGTTATAAGCATGGTTTTGTGATTGGTTCATGTCATGGTTATTTCATGTATTTACTTGTAATTGTTAAATGGATGGATGCAAGACCTAATTGATGATATAATAGTCCAATGGAGAAGGAGGTGATCCTTCTGGTTATGTTTCATAAGTTATTTGAGTCATTTATGCTTTGTCTTGTATCCTAGACCTATATGTTGCATTGATGCCAAGTGTTTGACAGAATGTCAGTCCCAGTTGGGGATGCTTAGGCCTAATTCTGAGGTTGATTTTGAGTATTCAATATTTTTATCAATTCTTTGATGGATTCTGAAGGTTGTAGCAAGTTCTGGGTAGAGGCCAGGATTTCGAGTTATAAAAGTGGATAAATTCTCATTGTCACTAGCACAGGTTTGTTGAGAAAATTCCATAGTCGCTAGCACAAAGGCCTATGAGAACGACTTTGAGTTGTTAGTCGTTGTCCTGCCTATAGCATGAGAGTGACTCTTGGCTAAAACGCTTAAATCATAAGTGGGACTCAGGGAAAGGTTGTCTAAGTGGTTGACTTGTCTCTTGAGGGTGTTGTTGTTGACGTGGATGGGTTTGTTTGATAAGTTCTGCTGATTCCATTTCCTTAAGGTCACCTAGGAGATTGAATCCCTTAGTAAACTCTCTCATCACATTTTTTCTTGGCTAGCTGGTTGCTTGGGTGAGCCTGGGAGGAGGGGGTTTTACAGATTGGTATCAGAGCATGGTTGTGCTCTCCTTGGGTGAATGTGTTGGTCATGCATGCATGTAAGTTGCATGTGTGTCTCTTACACTTTCATTCCATGTGCTTGTTGCATTGCATAATGATTGATCATGATTGTAGAAAGGTTGTCATAAGGAACTTGATTTGAATTTGTGGAATGTGTCGTCGTGAGTATATGACTCATTATATGATTATATGCAGCTTGATTACATCCTTGTATGTTAGGTTGCATACTTGTATGTTTGATTACATGCATCGGTCTTGTAGGTTGATTACAAAAATTGATCACTTATGCTTGACTACATGTGTTCATACGTATGTGTAGTTGATTAGGCATTTCTTATGCATGTTGATAGTTTCATATGGAAATGCGTATAATGGAGTAATGGTTGTTGTCATGCATGAGGTCATGGTTTGTGAAGTTGATATGGTCATGCATTAATGACTGGACTCTAGCTAGAATGATGTGAATATGGTTTGGTATTCATGTGTTATATGTCTATATTTAGTTGTCATGCAAGTATGGTCTTGGTTATAGCTATGCATGAATAGTAGGTCAAGCATGCCTTGTGAAGTGATGGTATGCAATTTAGGTCATAAGGGTGATATTGGCATGTTATGATGCTAATGTGTTGGCTAAGATAAAATATGAGATGCAGATTATCATAATGAGGTTGCAACATTAGACATTGGGGTAAGAGGAGATCATCATATAAGTCTTGTATGTTGGCATGCAGGTATGTAAAGTAAGGATTATTATATGCATTAGGTTTATGTACATGTCATTTGATGTTATGATTACATTCATGATAAATGTTAGTTGGTTAGTGTAGCATATACACATGTGTTAGATAGTCAAGAATGATAGTAACCTGTAGTTGTATGCATTGATATTTTTGTTTTATATTAGATAAATTGGTGATTATGTTATATGTTGTTGATGAGCATGATATATAGCTTATTGTTGTTATATGCCATTATCTTGATTATTAGGGTTATCTCATTGAGATCTTGATGTTCTAATTTGGATTGACCATATGCGTGATGGTTATGTTTATTGCATTGAAGATCTTTATGTTATATGTATTGTGTTAACCTGGCTTGGCCTTTGTAGATTGTTACGGCTGCGATATTCAGGTATGATCCAACTAGGGAAAATTTTAAGAACCCCCCCTAAATTTACATGTATAATAAATGGGCGAATCTCCATGGTATATAGGAAAAATGGAAGACGATTTTATCAATAATATGATATGTATATATAATTTTTTGGCGAATCTCTCACCAGACATGGCAAATATTTTACTCAATTATAAAATCTTGTGTTTATTGAATACACAAGTGAAATCATTGCATTTATTTAAAATATCTTTTGAAATCAAAATTACCGAAATTACATATCGATAACCTAGTGGGTGTAAGATAAAATTCACCCGTGCCATTCACAGGAAGCATGAGAAAAAAACTAATACTATATATAAAACCAAGAAAAATTCAAATTCATCACCTCTAGGGACCTCATAACCACCCCGCCAATACACAAGTATGTTCCTGTAAATTACCCAAATTACAATATTTTTACTCCACTTCTAGGGAACTCGTAACCACCCTGCCAATACACAAGTATGTTCCCGTTTGCAATTATAAAAATTACCCAAATTACAATCTGTTTAC
>APFE031695075.1:112620-135674 GCA_000404065.3 Pinus taeda | reverse complement strand
AAATAGAACGAGGGTTATGGACTAAATATAAAAAGAGGTTTTATTTATTTACCATGCGTCTAGTTTATTTATATTTTTATTCATTTACCATACCTTTTGAATAAGTATAGAAAGACGTTTTATTTATTTACCATACCTCCACTTTACTTATATTTTTATGTGACTTATGGAGTAAATATAAAAAATGCTTTATTTATTTACCATACCTCTCATTTATTTACATTTTTATTAATTATGCTTTATTTATTTACCATACCTCTCATTTATTTATATTTTTATTAATTTACCATACCTCTTTTATAAATATGGTATTTGGGCCTTTGGCCCATAGGATTCACTTAAATAAAACCTATTCTTGAAAATGGGCAAATGGATTCACTTAAATAAAGCCTATTCTTGAAAATGGGCGAATGGAAGGTTGTAACTCCTAATTTCAAGGGCTAAATTTACTTTTTTTACCCTTTCCCTTAAAATAAGGTGGGATATTTGAGGTGATTTGTAAAAATGTACTATGATACAAAATATTTGCCCACTAAAAATTTAAAACCCCTTAATTTCGCCAAAGGGCGAACATTCGCCCCTAAAATCACCCCTAGATCCAACATATTTCTAATTTCGTGTTGTTCTAATCTAGACCGATCATACATATGTGATTTCTATGCATAAATGATAATTGTTTATGAGTTAGGATGTGAACATATTAGTTAGTTACTGTTATGGATATCATGATCTTACTTGTGTTTGAGATGATATGTTATGAAGTTATATCATGCTAATCTAGATTGATTGTGTAGACAAGATAGCCTCCCCTGAGATACACTAAGGTATGAACTTGCTTATGTCATCTACCTTGTGCTTGACTCTTTAATTATGACATCTATTTGGTGTGTGAGTGGTTGGTGTCGAGTTGATTTATTCAACATGGTATGTTTGCAAGTTGGTTGGATGTGTGATGAATTGCATAATATGATTATGTGTTCAAACGATCTTGTTTTAATATGATTGTACTAACACATATAGTTTGAGACAATTGATATGTACTTGAGTATATTAGGTGATAGTTGTAGCATTGTGTCTAAGGACCACAAGTTGACTATGGATTACGACATGATTGTTAGTCTTGGTAAAGATTGATTTCAAATTGATAAATATGACTATCTTGATATTTGGAACGTGAGACTGACGTGTGAGCAAGTTGTAGGGAAACATGCTTGTTACTAGCATGACAAGGTAACAATTGATGTGCTTACATAACTAACATTTGGATGATGTGATAATACATAGTAAGCCTCGATTGCAACCAGGTAAAAAGGTAAAAGGAAAGAATTGGACAAGAATTCCTTTGGCTAGGTTTGGAAATCCTAATTCCAAATGAATGAGTGCTTCACATACAGGAAATATTCTTGACCTTAATATTGTCTAAGTTACGTGGATATGTGCTATATTCGTGGACATGTATTTGATAGGTATATTAACGAGTCTCTAGTTACAGGTGGATTTGTTAAGGGAATTGGAGTCCTTTGAGACATGGCACATATGTGATCAGATACAAGGTAGCGTGCTCGGCACAACGAGATAAGGTAAATGGTGTATGGTTATGTTTATTTATGTACTGACATTATGTGTTTATGGCAGTATAATGCAGGGAGTTGCATGGAAAGATAGGTTGCCATGAAATCTCGAAGAAGGATCAGGTTGAGATTTCGTTGGGAACTAGGGGGATTAAGTCGTGGTGTGTGTGGTTAGTCTTGTGCTTTTGGTCTTCTGTGGTTGTTGCACTTGATTTGTGAATTTGATTGTTCTGGTGCATATCTATGCCACTTTATTGTGGTGTTATATTGTTGTTGGTTTGTCATGGTTTTCTTCTTGTTTGTTTCTTGGTGTTTTCTTTTATGTTTTGAGTCTTGGGAATTGTTTGGGAAAGAGGAAAATTAATGGAGATCGAGGAGAGATGTGTGGTACCCAAAAAGTAATGTAAGACTCAAATGAAATCATGTGCATGTGTAAGCGTAGCGGAAGGTAAGACTATGACAATCAATTGGACTGGTTGGGTCCATTGTGGTAAATGGATGGTGGTAGTACAGACATGAGAAGGGTAACCAGAAAAGGTAAAGTAAATGGACCTAAGGTGTCGGATGGTTTGACTAAGTTGGGAATGATGGTTCTAAATGTTATGCATGTTTTGCAAAAATAAAGGAACTTGTTTTAAATTAGACCTTATGTTATCTGGTAATTACTTTATGACCATGATTATGCTGATGTTTATATATGTATCCATGCATGTATTTATGTATGTTTTTGCCTGAGAGGATCATGATTCTTTTATGCTAACATTTATGTATGTATGTATGTATGTATCCATGTATCTACATCATTGTGTGATAAGGTTGTCAGGGATCGTTATAATGGAGGAATGAATGATTATGTAGGTGAATGGCATGAAGAGGTTCTTGGTCTTATGAGGAATCAATGGGGAGGAGTAGCCCTGAAAAATATATGAGGTCAATATCATGTGTTTATGAGTTGATATTATGTGATTAAATTATGTCTATGTTATGGACAAGTTATATTGAGGGATACAACAACGAAATGAAAGAAGTATGGTCTGTGACATGCTACGACAAGCATGGATAAGACACTGGAAGCAAGTTTGCTTGGTAAAGACAATATGGCTTTGGATGTGTGGTACTATTGTTGTGCACATGTTGCATATGTGATGTTATTTGCATGCAGTGTTGTGCAAATATTGCATATGCAGTTCTAGGTATAGATGGTACCACGTAGATGTTGGATATGAAGTGTTATGTACATGTGGTGTTGTGTGCATGTTATACAAATGGTGCTATGTACATATGGTTTTGTGTGCGTGATTTTACAAGGGGTTTTGTGAGCATGTGGTGCCGTGTACATGTTGTACACGTGCTGTTGTGTGCATGTGGTGATGTGTACATGTGATTCTATGTACATGTGGTGTCATAGACATGTTGTGCATATGGTATGATGCACATGTGGTATTGTGTACATGTTGTATAGGTGGTGCAATGTACATGTAGTGTTGTGTACACGTTGTGCAGGTGGTGTCATGTACATGTGATGTTGTGCACACATTGTACAGGTGGTGTGGTGTATAGGTTGTACTGTGTACATTTTGTACATGACACCGGTGTACATGTGGTATTATGTGCATGTCGTATATGATGTGTTGTGGGCATGCGGTACTATGTGTATGTGAATATGGTTGGGGAGAAGGAACTGGGTGTTTTTCGTTTGTGGAAACCAATCCAGTGTGCGTATAAAATAAGGAAAAAGGTAGAAGTTGAGGATTGATTAAAGGATAAGTATCAATATTTTATTTCAGTTTTATTATGCATATAATTTATGATTCTAGTTTATGATGATTACATGTGACCTATGATTCTGGTTTATGTTGGTTACATGTGACTTATGATTTTGATCTATGATGGTTGTGTTTGAGATAGCTAGATGTGGTATGTTTATACATGATGTTTGATCAAACAGTTAGTTAGACTTCTTGTGACAAGAAGTGAACAAAATCAGAAGTGTACCTTATTGATGAACTACCAATGAGGTATGATTTGAGGTTATTTCAATTTATTTGAATCTAATGGAAATTATGTATTTGGAACAGGAATGCATGAACATGCCCAGTTGGGCGGTTTAAATTGATTGCAATAATTGGCAGTAGTAGCAAAAAAATTGGAACATGCAACAATATGTTGGTAGAGTAATTTAGGAGTAGGGACATTATGGGACATGGGTACACAATAGTGTCCATTGATTTCCATGAGCATCCTATGACTGGTATGATGGTTTTGAGGTAAGTATATGCCTTGGTTTTGTATCTTTTGATGCGAGGAAGCCTTTCCAAGGGATGGATCACCCAGGATAGGGGATGATAGGGAACATGAAAGGTGAGTGACTACATGGAAGGGGGTGATTAGATTTCCCAAGGGACTATGTAGCATAGAAGGGAAGGTCACGGATATGTTTTTTTTGGTCATTAGCATTGTCAGATGGAATCAGATGCACATTGGGAGTGCACCCTTGAACAATGATCCAGTAACTATTCGTTGAATCGAAAAGTGGCACAGGATTGCAGCACTGGACATTAGATGCAACTTTGAATATGACAATGGATTCTAGAATTCCTGGGAAGGAGGTGAATCCTGGTACTAATTTTGAGGGTGGAGGTGTGATCCTCTAGATTCCTTTTTTGATTGATACAGGAACCATATCCTCTTAATATTTTCTGGTTGAGAAAATGTGCATATGTGTATATGTGGTTATTGTAAATACCATAATGAGTTGTGTTATAAAGCTCCAATACGTGGTATGGTTGTCATCTGGCCATGTTATCATGATGTTTTTCTTTCAAGCAAGTCATTAATTGTAAATACTGCAACGGACTAAGTTATAAAGCTCCAGGGGTAGTATTTTTTCTTTTCAGAGGCTTTGCTGAGGTATTGGTGTGGTTTAACACCGAGGATAGTGTTCCCCAAGGGGGAGGGTTCTGTAACATCCCTGGTGAAAAATTCCATGTAATCAAGAAAATAAAGGCAAAATAATACCACAGGAAAGGGACACTTATTCCATGTTGACTGTTGGGAAAAGATATCCTAGTGGGCATCACTGGATGTGTGTTTTGGCTAAGGACAATAGGCAAAGGCTAAGGCAAAGGCATTAAAAGGAGAGAAGGCATTTTGGAACATTTATTTATAAAAATAAAGGAAATTAGGAGAAAAGTAAGGTGAAAGGTCACAGGTTGCATGTGAGGAGGAAATTGAAGGAAAATAATGGAAAATGAAGAAATTAGAGGCCTCATTAATAAAAGGGCTTTTGAGGATCAGCTGGAAAGATTTTTCTAACCTTTTGTCAGGTTAAGTTTGGATCTCTCTCATTATTATCTATCTCCTCTCTCTCACTCTTGGTCACTTAGAGTTTTCTTGGAGCACTCTAGCTTTGGATCAAGGAAGGAAAAGCAAGCAAAGAGAAAGGAAGGAAAGCAAGGATCAAGAAAGAAGAGAAGGATAAAGCAACTTTAGCAGGAATACTTGTAGGTAACCTTTTGCATGTGTGATTCCCTAGATGGTTTAGACATGCATGGATTTGCATGTTGGTGTATGGTTCTCTTGTTGTTGATGGCATGGTTTTTCCAGGTTATCATAGTGGTTTTTAACCAAGCCTTACCTTTTTCCGGATGCCATGGTGTTGGGATTTTTACTTCCGTTTTGAGTTTTAGTTTTCCAAATGGATTTCAGAATCTGTAATGGAGGTGGTCTTAAGGTTCATTCCTAAAGACATAGGAATCCATTGACTGGTTTTGGCGAGATACAAGTAAATCCTGAGGGAGAAGTCTCAGTGTAGGGCATAGTGATATGGGTTTAGACTGCATTAAAGCCTAAGATATTGTTCTTGGTTTAGGGCCTAGTGATCCAAGATTGGATTGCAGTAAATCCTAAGAGACAAGGAGAAGGAAAATTCCTCAAAGATAGTGATGGATTATGGATGCCATTCCAAGTCTAGTTCGGTTGTGTCTAGAGCATCAATTTTGGTGTGATCATGGTTTGGTGAGGGTGGAGATGGTTTAGCCTCTGGATTCGATTGGTTGTTCTTATATTGGTTGGTCTATGAGATCCCACATTCATGCTTGGAATATGGCATGAGGGTGACTAGATGAAAGAGAGATTTGGTTAAGCCATGTCTATGGTCATGGTTATTTCATGTATTTACTCGTAATTTTTAAATAGAAGGATGCAAGACCTAATTAGCCTTTTGGTTATGTTTCATAAGTTATTGTAGTCATTTATGCTCTGTCTTGTATCCTAGACCTATAGGTTGCATTGATGCCAAAGTGTTTGATAGAATGTCAGTCCTGGTTACAGATGCTCAGGCCTAATCCTAAGGTTGATTTTGAGTATTCAATATTGTTATCAAGTCTTTTATTGATTCTTAAGGTTGTAGCAAGTTCTCGTTAAAGGCTGGGATTCTGGGATAGAAAAGTGGCTCAAATCTCGAGGTCTCTAGCACAGGTCTGCTGAAAAAAGTCCACTGTCATTAGCACAGAGACCTATGAGAGTGACTTTGAGTTGTTGGTCACTGTCTTGCCTATAGCATGAGAGCGACTCTGGGTTAAAAGGCTTAAGTCATTAGTGGAACTCATGGACATGTTGTCTAAGTGGTTGACATGTCTCTTTATGGTGTTGTTGCTTATGTGGATGGGTTTGTTTGATAAGTTCCACTGATTCCATTTGCTTAAGGTCACCTAGGAGATTGAATCCCTTAGTAACCTCTCTCATCACATGTTTTCCTGGATAGTTGGTTGCTTGGGTGAGCCCGAGAGGAGGGGGTGTTAATAATTGTTTGAGTATGTTTCTTGCATATGAACAAGATTAATACTTATACTATAACAATTTTTTTCATTTTTATAGTCTTTTACTGCTTACTTGTTGAACTATTTTGAAGTTTATTGTAAAAGCCCCACATTAAAAGTTTATGTAATAAAGTTAATAAAAGAAAAATAATACCAAGTTCATAGGACATGTATTCTAAGTTGAATGGTGGGAAAAGCATCCATGTGGGTGTCACTTTTGGTTTATTATGGCTAAAGAAATTGACAAAGGTATTTGAAAAGGCAAAGAGGCATTTATTGTCATTTTATTTATGAAAATAATAGAAAATAGGAGAAAAGGATGTTGAAAGCTCATAGGTTGAATGTAAGGAGGAAATTGAAGGAAAATAATGGAAATTGAAGAAAATAGAGGCCTTAATGATAAAAAGGCTTCTGAGGATCAGTTCATGAGGCCTTAATGATAAAAAGGCTTCTGAGGATCAATTCATGTTCTTTTTTTAGTTTTAGCTTAGAGCTCTCTCTCTATTCTCTCTCTCATACTCTTCCACACTTAGAGTATTCTTGAATCACTTTGGCATACATTGGATTTGGAGAAAGAAGGAAAAGGAAAGTAGGAGAGTGCAAGGGAGTAGGTGGATCAACAACCTATAGGTATCGAGTTGCATGTATGAATTCATTTCTATTTTTGGCATGCATGGCATATGCATGTGGTTATTTGGTTATGATCTATCATTAGCATGGAGAATTTCCTGGAATAATAGTGGTGTTTCCTAGCCTTTCCATTTCCTAGATAGCCGTGGTTTTGTATGTTTTACTTTGATTTTTTGGTTGGTTCTCATGTTCCTTATGGATGTGGGTTAAGTTATTAGTTCTTGGAATTGGATGGACAAAATCTTTGGAATCCCTACATCTTAGGTTGAGTTAATAGTCCTGGAACCCTTGGTTGGACAAATGCTTTGAAGCCCTTGGTGGGTTGAGTTACTAGTCCTTGAAGCCTTGGTTGGAAAAATGCTTCCGACCTTGGCATCAATTGTGGGTTGAATTACTAGTCTTGCGAGACTGGTTGGAACAAATGCTCTAGAGCCCTGGAAAACTTGGATAGAGACCAATTTGGTGATGGTTAGTGATGTCCGACTATGAGGTGGAATCACTACTTGTGGGTTGAGGTGGTTTGGCCTTTGGAAGCCCTTGTTTGGTTTTTCTTGGTTTATTCGATGAGATCCCACATTCATGCTTGCAATATGGTGCATGGGTGATTGGCTGAAAGAAAGATTTTTTTCAACCAAATCTATGGTCATGTGGTACATGGAAGTCCCTGACTTGGTTGGATTTGCATATGTTAATAAGAGATCTTTTCTTCTTGTGTTTTAACTGTAAATGTACTTGTTATTATGTGGCTATGATGATTGTTCTATTATTGTTGTTTATCTGGTTATATGATAGTTACAAGTATTTTTAATGGCATATTTGAGTTATGTATCTCATCGTGTTTTGGTTAGTATATGAAATGCTATTGAATTAATGACTTATTAGATGATAATACAACTACTGTGAGAGAGCATTAGACCTTATTGACGATTTTCAGATAAGTATGAGCTCTCTATGTTCAAATGTGTATTTATGACCTGTCCATTACATGTTTGTGATGTGTTTGATGAAATGTATGTCATGGATAGACTTGTTTAGGTCAAGTTCTTGTCTAAGTTTTGTGTGAAAGGCTTTGTCCTGGTGTTATTCATTGTTTTGAAAAGTTTCATGAAGTTTTGGGTAGTAGTATGGAGACTAGCCTGAAAAAGTGTCTTAAATCTTAAAGTCATTGGAAAATAACTAGGTGAAAAAGACTACAATCACATGTAGGCCTTGTTGTGGGAGAAATTGGGGTTTAGTTCAATTAAAAAGCAAGCTGACTCAACAGTTTGGCACCTGGGATAGTTATTAGCTCTTGGGCCCCCTATAGGAACTAAGGGAGGTTTGTAAAGAATTTTTTGGTCAATTCCACTTCCTTAACTATACTTAGGGAGTTGAATCATATCATAGTAACTCTTCATCACATATTTACCTCAGTGGACCAATTAGCTTGGGTAAGTGTGGGAAGAAGGCGTTACATTTAAGTGTTAGGAGAACTACTATTTCGTTGAAATTGTTATGGTCAATTAATAATCCCTTGATCAAGAATAGTATTAGATAGTTTTGGACATTTTCATTCATATTAATTATTCATATGAGATTTGAAAACAACTCCATATTACTTTGTGTTTGTTTAAAAGATCAGACACCTGCATTATTGTAGTTTTCTGTCTTCTAATATATCACATTAAGAATCATCGATATTATAAATTATAATTGCATTTATAATTTAGATTGAGTGTTTAGTTTTCATAATCAACATTGCATGAAGAGAAAACTATTCATTCTTTATTGGCATTACTAGTTACATCTGTTTTTGGTGTGTCTTCTTTGTATCATATTCCTTGTACAATTTTTGCACCATTTATTATATTATAGTATTATATATTAATACCTAATTACTATTTATATTATTTTATATAATTATATTAATAACTATTTAACCTATAAATTAGGCATATTAACATTAGTCTTAAGCTTATATATTTATAATGTAGATAACTTTAGAATCCCAATTGTATTTCTTTTGGAAGAGGAAGAGATCTATAGGCCAATAGAGACTTTAAACCCGTTCGGAGTTGCTCTTCAAATGAATTGGGATACATAAAGAGCGTTGGTCTAGGTCACATCCCCTTTGTTGAAAAAAGGTCTGAAAACCTGCATCAATACATCCTATGGATGTTGACACAAGATTAGCTTGAAGGGGGCAACTAGTACTTTTATACCTCCCTCGACATGCAAGGAATGCCAACATAAGGGAGAACACAAAAAAGGAAAAATAGGTAGAGTATAGATATTACTAATAATGAACTAGATGAAGTTGAAACAAAACAACTAGGGATTATTGGAGAACACTTGGTTTAATATATTATGGTGATACAATGACTCATCCTACTAGTAGAGTCCCCATTCATGATGGAAATGTGTGATCTCTAGACCTGTTATCTTATCATTGTTTCTTATGAAATTATTTGAACCAACCCCTACACCCTCCATGATTAATTTCTGTTGTGAAACCTCTACAAAACTTTCAATCCTCCAACAAGTAATCTAGTCTAAACCCTCACTACAATAACCTCAAATGCATAGGATGGTGAAATAATATGTAGCAGATACAACTTTAAAATTTAGCTTACTTATCATGTTCCAGGTGTAGGGTGTCATTCCTACCCACCTCTTGATTATCTAACTGACCATTATCATCGTCAATTCCTTGTCCTTGTTGGAGTACTTGTCATGGGTTAAACAAGAAAGATGTTAAATACATATGCATATATCAGTTTTTAATAAATATTTATTTGGAAAGAAAATGAATGTATTCGTATATCCAATTTAATTACCAATTGGAGAACTAAAATAATAAATTGGAGAAAATATAATGTATGAAATGAATAATAAAATCATACCAAGTCAGAAAAATGTAAGATACATAATATGATGTGTTCAACTATGACTGTTCATCTAAAAAAGCCACAAGCCTTCAATTCTTTCATTAAAACTTGGGAGGGAGAATGTCGACAAAATTTCTGCTTAGAAGCTCAAGCAGATTTCATCCATATTAAGGGTAAAATTAAGGTCTCCTGCAATCAATAAAAATTCGACATCAAAAATTTCTGAATTGAAAAGACTTTCCCAGGAAGACAATCTGTTCTTGTATGGAGCATATATATTCAGAATATTTACAGGACATTTATGCCCCCTTATTTGAGCTAAGATGAGGATGCCTGTTAGACAGTTATAAGCTTTTGCACTGATCCAGTGTGGATCCCATAACACAGCTAAACCTCCAAATAGGCCAATTGCTTCCACAACAGAAATGTGCCAAAGGGGGAACATTTTCCGAAAATAAGCAACCGTTACAGAAGAAGCATGCATGGTCTCTTGAATTAAGATGATTTTGGGTCTAGTCGACAAGAAGAAATTATTTAAAGCCAAAAAAATTTTGCCTGCCCCCAGGCCTCTAATTTTCCAGATATGATGAAATTCATTTCAGAGGGGATCCGGCCATGCTTGCTCTAAGAGGCCTATCTTCAGTCATATCAATGATTAGAATATCGATAAGGGATAGATTACTGATTCCCCTGCCTACACCCTCACCCCTCCCCCGGAAATGCCTACTGCCTCTATTATTCTTTCTCCTGACCGTAATATTACTTGGAGAATTGGGGCTAATCATTGGAGAGCTTTGATTTCCAGGTTTATGCACGGTGAGCCGCCTGAGATCTAATGATTTTTTGATTAAAAGGTAGTCCAGATCACTACCGATCGAATTTGTCGGCGATTGATTAGGAGAGTTGACAGGGGTGGGAGTAATCATCGATTCATTTCCTTTTCCAGATGTGGTTTTCTCCATTTTAGGGGACGAAGATGATGACTGAACAATAAGGATTTCCTTGCTGATTGTAGGCTGATGAATAGGAGGAGGATTAGGGACAGCATAATCGACGGGAGGTTCCATATGCTGGTTTGGAGGGCGGGGCAATTCATAATCAGAAGCGTTCTCCAGAGGGGGCATCGAAGGAGATATTCGATACAGCAGATTAGAGTCTTTGAGCGATGGGGGCATGTTCTGATAATCATCTTTTAGCTCTTTATACTGAGCAGACTGAGTCTGGCTTTTTGGAGATACTGATTTCTCTGATTCTTGGGAAGAATCTTTAAATCT
Organism: Pinus taeda; assembly: GCA_000404065.3. Classification (NCBI taxonomy): domain Eukaryota; kingdom Viridiplantae; phylum Streptophyta; class Pinopsida; order Pinales; family Pinaceae; genus Pinus; species Pinus taeda. The sequence goes on along the minus strand of APFE031695075.1, from coordinate 124,512 downwards.
GTAAGACTTTGCCTCGAATTTGGTTAAACCATGATGTTTTTGGCTTCTTGTGGAATGTCACGAGCAGTTCTTAAGAAGATGACCAGTGTGATGGCAAGCTGAGCATCTAAAGGGGATGCCCCAAAAATCTAACCTCTGTCTAATTTTGAACTCCTTCCAGAAGATGTCAATGTGTTCTGGAAAGCCTCCCCTGAAGGCTTTGTCAATCAAAACCCAAGCCACTCTTTCGTCTTTCTCCCCTAAACACCACAGATTGACATAAACACACCTTCCTATATCATTTCCTATTTCTGATTGTGTCTCCTTGGACCATAATTCCAGGGGCAAACCTGGAAGTTTAACCTAAATCAAGTTATTAGTAGGGGTGTTCTTTAAAGGGTTATAACACAAGTACCATCTATGTAAGGCCAGAAAGCTTCTCCCACTAACCCATTGTTGATTCAGAATGGTTTCTAGATCACCCACATTGAGAAAGTGAAAGAAATACCACTCCTTTAATAACCTGGCTGCGATAGGAACATATCCTATTAATGGCTTCCACCGCAATTCGAGCCAGCTTCTCATTTTTTGGTCATCCATCTCCGGGAAATGCCATCGGCCTACCAGTATCTTCTCCTGAAGGCTTCCTATGCGGTCTGCCAAATGGACGCTATCAATTTTAATGGCTGCTGGAGGAGGAATAGTTTTAACAGGCTTTTGGCTTTTCCAAGAACGATCTACAACATTTGCCCTTCCTTTTATCTCTTTTTCAGATATATTATCTCCTTGAGGGCCCAAGGGACGAATCATCATCTCATCCAAGGTGGATTGCCAGTCATTAGATAGCTTGGCATTGATATGGAGAGTCTCCACCTGGATTGCCGCGTGGACCATAGCCTCCATGGCTGATGTGTCGGATGGATACTCCATTCATAAAAGGATCACCTAAGCCGAAACTCATAAGTACAGGAGGAAATCCTAAGAAGATGAGCATCTGACACTGCAAGCTGACAGGGTATGGGATGACTGAACGAAAACCTGGGGAATGAATGTCTCTTGGCTGTCCAGAGTACAAGCGTATGGAAGTCTCGGGAAACAAAAGGCACTTTCTCTAAACGGGAGGATTTCAAAAGCTAGGCCAACTGTCCCCCTATTAAAGACGAATGGCAAAAACATGAGCTGGCTAGAGTCAGAAAGGACAGATATTTGAAGAATGACAACTCGATTGATCCTAGCATGCACTCTCGTCCCAAAATAGAAGTAAATGTTCTTAAAAGCATTAGATAAGGATCTAGTGGGTTCTGCCTGAGAAAGTCCTGAAAAAGAAAGGGAATTCAAAACTTTGAACCGAAAACTAGATACCGGTTTCCAGGGAAAACTAAACCAGAATAAACTAGACTGGGAAACTAGGGTGGATAGACTGGAGTGAAACGAGGGCCGAAGACAGTAAAAAAAAATCAGAAAATAGAAAAGGATTTGGAATGTATGTATGGGGTTTATAAAATAGAAAATAGAAATTACGAGATATATTCACAAAAGGAAAAATATCATAAACCATATATAAAAAAATCAGAAAATAGAAAAATATGTACTAATTTATTAATATTTTTAATATAAAAATAATATTTTTTTTAAATAAAAAGACAAAGAAAGTATGCTTCGGCCTCTATCATCTTCAACCCATTGAATTGAACTGCAAACCTTAGGGACCAGCTGCTTCATTTTTTCAATGTAGAAAGTAACAACCTTTGCTACTTGCTATTCGACTATCATTCATCCGAGGACTTTTTCGGGGCAATATCGCTGTGAGCCGACATCGAGGGATTCGCCATGATAGAAACTGAGGGTCGAATTGTCAGTTATTGATAGAGCCAAAAATTTGTTTTTCATGTTATAAAGTGGGTCAAAATGTTTAATATGATTTATCAAATTTCTCAAAACCAACAAATTTAAAGGTGACAAACAACCTACATGAGTGCCAAATATGTAACACCTTTGCCTCTCTGTTTTCACCAATAGTTACACCATCTGCCCATTGATAGTTTATGTACACTTACAGAGTTTGTATCCGTGATAGTATCATGTACACCTACAAAGTTTGTATCACTTTCATTTATACATATATGGGATGGCCCAATGCATTTCAAATGTCATTATGCTAATTTCCATTAATAGATTCTCCTGAATTTGAATAGTGGGTTATCGTTGAATGGTAGTTATGGGGCCGATGTTTTAAAGAATATTAAGATTAAAATTATAAATATGGCTATGTTTTTTTTTTTTTAAATAGAATTAATGGTTAGAGATTTGTATTATTAAAAAAAATTGGATTTCAAGTCCAAAACCTTTCTATATTCTAATATTCCTTGATGGTTTGAAATTCAACATTGAGGTTCAATTCAAACTTTAAGCAAGTTTCCATGACCCAAAAATCTCAGTCCCTTTCCAACTAATTTTTTTAGGAAAGACTCTTAATATCTAGACATTTACATTCCATTATTCATGTTGTTGTTCTTGACGTCTTCCTCATCCCCATGTTCTGCCCAAGAAGTGGCATTTCCAACATTTTTCCTTGTGGTTTCTGGAGGGGATCTGTTTTTCATGAGGGTTTGCTACTTTTCCACTTTTGTTGGGTGCAAAGAATCTCATTTTTCCTTGTAGTTTCTGGAGGGGATCTGTTTTCCATGAGGGTTTTCTACTTTTCCACTTTTGTTGGGTCCAAAGAATCTCCACTGGCATACAATTATTCTTGATTTACTTTTATTGTCTCTTATGCATTTTTTTTGGCAATATTAGTTTCTGATTTATCTTCTAGTTCTTTCTTATCGTGAGACTCTTCTTCTTTCTATACTTATAGTGATCACCCTAAGCTCCTTCCCACCAATTAGACCTTCAATATTTTTTATTTTATTTTATTTTTTATTTTTTATTTTATTTAATTTATTTATTTATTTATTTAATTTAATTTTAATTATTTATTTATTTATTTTATTTTTATTTTTATTTTTAATTATTTAATTTTATATTATTATTTTTAGTTTTTAAATTTTTTATTATTTTTATTTTATTTATTTTTATTTATTTTAATTTATTTTTATTTATTTATATTTATTTATTTATTTATTTATTTATTTATTTATTTTTTATTATTTTTTTTTTTTTTTTTTTTTTTTTTTTTTAATTTTTTATTTTTTTTTTTTTTTTTTTTTTTTTTTTTTTTTTTTTTTTTTTTTTTTTTTTTTTTTTTTTTTCAGACCTGTGTTGCTATTATGGTTGGGGAGAGTTTTATTACATGCCCCATTTCATAGCATGCTCTACAGCCAAATGAAACATTCTCATAGCCAAGCTTTTGGACCCAAACATAATTTGGGGCTATCAAATTGATCTTAGTGAGAAAACCCTTATTGAATTCCATCTCCACACAAATTTGAGAATAAGTAGTTTTATAATTTCTTGTATCTTGGCTATGGAAAAAAAACTTTCCAAGAGCATTCCCAATAGAGCATAACGACTAGAGATTGCAAAGATGCAATGGTAGGTTTGGAAGCCTTACCCAAACTAGAGTTGTGGAGATTGATGTTATTATTATATCTAAGGTGGGAGACCACGCTAGCATGAAAATACCAAGCCTTCTTGTCCTCAATATTGTTGAAGAAACAATGAAAAAACTTCAAGCCATGGGATAAATATTCAGATCTTCTATTAAATGAGATTTCTATGTCTCAGAGAGTCTCAGAGTTGAAAGCTTCCTCATGCAAAGGAACATTGAAGGAAGAAACTTCTTGAATTACGAGGAAGCCTAATCCCAATTTCAGAATGGAACTGTATGAAACCGAAGAATATCTTATCTATCCAACAACCATTGTTTCAAAAAAAATTATCTTCATTATTGAGTCACTAAAATTCACCACGAGTTAAATTATCACAAATATCCAAAAAAGAATCTACATGATCTAAACATAAATCCACTAACTAAACTTTTCGAAATTCTACCCATCTCCTTTCTAATAATGTCTATAAATTGATATTCCAAAATCATAAACAAATAATTATCATTTATTTAATTAAATAATATAACATAACATCTTTTTCCATTAAAGATGTGCAAAGATAATCATAAATGTGGCCTGAGGTTAACAATTATTATAACTATTCTAGTGGAAGGTGGATCAAAGGAAGGAAATATAAAGTTGAATTTCATTAAGATGTTAGTTTAAACATAACATCAGAGAAATAAATGTAAAAAGAAAAATAAAATATAAAAATTTCAAAATCCATATATATAAGATTAATTAAATTTAATACAAATTAAAAAATATATGAAATGAAATAGTTATTGAAAAAAAAATTATAAATTTTATTTTTTTTAAACAAATTTAATTTAGATAATGTGACTAAATTATTATGACATGAAATATAGGTATGATACCAAAATTAAATTTATATACAAATTTTAAATTTAGAGTAGAAATTGCTGATTTAAATTTAAGTGAAGTTTATGAAGTATATTATGTATATATATGTTATATAAAATATATATTAAAGAAAAAATAAAAAAGATTATTATTTATGATTTATTTTTATTTTGGTAAGATTAATAAGGAAATATTTTAGTAAATACTCTCTTCAAAGAATATTATTACTCCACCGATGAATATTGTTGGTCAAACGTGTATGAAGAAGAAGGAAAATGATACAACATTTTTTTTTTTTGTATTTTTGAGATATTATCACTCTATAATCTATGCATATTGGCTTTTCAAATGGGGGATATTTAAAACCAGCAATTATACATAGATTAGATGTTTGAAAAATATTATGATAATTGATTGTGAGATAAGAATTCATGGTCTCGTTATTTCTTACCATCTCAAAGATGGTGTCTCCGAGTACAATTAGTGTAACAACACTTTCATTTAGTGGAAAAGATGATTATGATAATTTATGAGAACATGGTTATAACTCTATGAAGGAGCTACAATCACTTAAATATTTTATTTTATACTTTACTATTTTGCTTATTTTGAGACTCCTAACATTAAGGAGAATATGTAAGTAGTCTTTTTCTTCAATTTCTCACTCATGTGACTTTGGAAATGGTATATATTTAATCCACTTAAAAAAAACAAATTTTGATATGATCAATAAACCTTTTAAAACATAACAAACCTTAAAAACTTGATAAAAATTATTTGTGAAAGCTAATGCTAAATGTAATTTTTCACAACAGGATGAAATAAAATTACCATTTTTTTGTCTAGAGAATACACATGTAATGCTCATTTATTTAATCTCAATAAACATATGAAGAATATATATATATATATATATATATATATTATATATATATATATATATATATATATGACATACTTTCTAAGTGAGATCATGACTTAAGTATAAAGTTAATTATTTAAAAAAAATCATAAAATAATCACTATTATCCATCTAGTAAACATCATGTGTTGGTAGTTATTCACTGAATGAACCCACAATTTTAATGGTTACACTTTTTCTTGAATATTTTAATGGTTACACTTTTTCTTGATTACTGTGATAGAGAATTAATACATAATTATTAGAATTTTCACTTTCTATTTAGTATTATCTATTTTGAAAATTAAGGGAATAATGAATTTTTTATTAAATATTTGAATTAGTGATTATTAAAATTAAATTTTGATTTCTCATCTTATTTTTTTTGTTTTAAATTTCTAACATTTTTTTTCATCAAAAGCTTTCCAAAAATATAAATTTCATTTAAATCCTAACTCTATATAAAAAAATTGTAGCCTTCAAAAGTTTTACTATTTGTATAGTGTCAAGGTCCATACAATTGACAATTGACTCTCCACACAATTGCTAGTCTAACAACTTGACTTGCCAAGTCACTATCTAGATCCTAGTATTTATTTTCCATGAATGACATTTCTATTTCTTCCATATTTATAGACATCGAATGTGTCAATGGTTAGATTTTTAGATCATCACATCTGGATAATTCCAAAAGTTCCATTTCATGGAAAAGTTGAATTTGGAATTATATGCCAAAGGTCGTCATGAGTATCACTTGGCTTCCATTTTAGCATTGTTAGTGACAAATTAGCTTAATCAACATGGTAAAACCATCAAATATCTAGAAATTTCCAAATTAAAAAAGAAAAACATAAAATCTCATTTTTACAATCTTCTAGATTTTCAAATTCCCATAGCCCATGTCACTACCCTAATAAATGCCACAATAAATGCCACATTAGTCACTATGTCAACTTTTTTCCATACCAATTGACACATCAACCTATCATATCATCATGCCATATCATCTTAATCTATCTCCTTGCTACATGACCCAAACACACCATCCTATGACATCAACATGACACAATCATGCTACCGTGTTAATTATATCCATTAGTCTCATCAAAATGGTGGTTAAGAAGCACTAAATGTAGTATTATACTACCTCCCTCTCACATTTCATTTTAATTTAAAAATTTTGCATGGGACTATCAAGTTTGGAATCTTGAGCACAGAGGTTCCATTGAATGTGTGTAGGTGGACATCTTATCCACCATTTGCATTAACTACATTGAAGCACCTAAGTTAGAGTTTGAATGTGTGTAGGTGGACATCTTATCCACTATTTGCATTAACTACATCCACTACTTGCCGTTTAAGTACATTGAAGTGAAGCGACTAAGTTAGAGTCGAAGCATATGTGGAGTGTATCTAGTTGGAAAATAAATCATTATTTAAAAATATGCATGTTAATAATATTATGTACTAAGTCAATGATTAATTTTATTTAAATTAATGATTAAAATTTTTAAGAAAAAAATAATTAGCACATAATTAAAATACATTTTTCCCTCATTTAATTCACCAATAAAATAGAAAATTCCATTATTAAAATTAGCCAATCACAAATTAACATGTGTATTAACAAGTGATGGGATCATGTGCCATGACAACGACGCTTCCACAAAGATTTCCCCCCATTTTACGACCAGAATATCCTACAGATTGGCGTCCGATTTGCCATTATTTCGGAGAAAGGGGCATGTTTTACAACCAGAATATCCCAGAAATTAATGGGTGATGATCGGGAGGCTTGTAAAGCTGTTTACTGAGGATAATTATTAATTATTATTTATGGATTTAAGGGTTATAATAAATAAAATTAATTGTAGTTTAAAAAACTTATTGGTTAGTTTAGAAAATAATAGAAATTTTGGCAAGATTATAATAAAATTTGGTAATTTTTTTCTGAAATTTGGATTATAGCATAATTACTAAGTTTGGCCATATTAAATTAAAAAATTCGCTAGTACCCTAAGATTTTTAGGAAAGTAGGTTGGTTAGTTTGGGAAATAATAGAAATTTTGGGAAAATTATAATAAAATCTGATTTTTTTTTTTAAAATCTAGATTATAGCATAATTACCAAGTTTGGCCATATTAAACTAGAAAATTCCTTGGTACTGTAAGGTTCCTAGGAAAATAGGTTTGGCTTGATAATATACCCATTTGTTTGAATTTGGTAACTATGGGTTATAGCATACAAATTTCAAGATTTTGTATAAGTTAGGGATTCTCTATGGTGCTGAATCTATTTTTATCATCAAAAACATAATTCAAACATTCCAACATTTTGATTTTAAAATCTACTATCAAAAGATTGTAAATTTTAAAATATTTTAAAAACTTAATAATATGAATTATAATTAAGGAAAACATAATATATAATGTCTAACACTACTTGACTGCAGGGTATGGCTTGCTTCTTTCTGCTATTCCATTGATTTCAATTTATGAATTTTAAAACTACTCTAAAATAGAAATGCATTTTTGCTTCTCAAAATATTAGATTTGTGACTATTACTATTCCATTAATTTCGATTTATGATTTTAACAACTTAAAATAGAAATGCATTTTTGCTTTATTGATAAATTAGTAACAAAACTCAAAAAAATTATTAAATTAATTCACTAAAATAAATACAAATCCAAACAACTAACTGAACGGCTAAACAAAGTTCCAAAACTTGTTATATGCAGAAAACCATAAATACATACACTGCTTTAGTTACTTTTAAATTTTCTTCTTATTCTCCAAACTTCCCAAAACCTTAACCATCCCAAAATCTCAGAATCTTTCCTTTAGCCATGGAAGGAAGGCAGAGATACAAGATCGAATCGCTCCTCTCTACCCTTCAAAGACCTTTTTGTTGACCACCACGACAGGGCACGTAGCGTTTCGAGCACAGTAATCACTCACACTTCCCCTTATTGCTCTGCAATTAGCCAAACACACCGCCACCCAGTTAATTAAGCACGCAATATTTCATCATCAAATTAGACTGGAAAGCACAGGTGTTAAATTAGACTGGAAAGCACAGGTGTTAAAGACAAGTAATGATTAAATACCTGACAAAAGTGCCATGTCCATGGCTACCCACAACCAGAAAATGTGCTCCCAATTTAGCTGCAGCTTCACATATTCTCTGTTTGGCGTCGCCAATCATAACATGGGTTTTTGCCTTCACACCATACCGGTCGCAGAAATTGACAGCTCGCTTCAATATCCTCTGGGTCGCCTTCTTCGCTTGCATTTCAAGAAGCTCGAACACTTGAACGCTAGGGGTATATACTGCACAATTAATATTAATACACAGGTGCACAATTAATATTAATACACAGGTGATTAGGATAAATGAGGCGGGTGTATTTAAGTAGTTTTATTTTTAATTTATTTATTTGAGAATATTTTAGAATTTGATTGTAAAAAATTTTAAAATATTATTTAAATAATATTGGCAATCAAATAGACATAAACTTCTTCAATTATTTGACTATGCCAATAATGGCAATCAGATAGACATAAACTTCTTCAATTATTTGACTATCCAGATCTGATTGCCAACCAAACAAACATAAACGCACTCAATTATTTGACCTCACCCAAATCCAAATCCCATCTGATTACTAAATATTCAGCGAATCAACCATAGAGATAAACTCAGTTACCCAACAAAACAAAAATTGAAGTTAACCTGTCATCTAGAAATTTGAAAAGAAAATCATAGGCCTAACAGCAGTATATCTTGATATACCAGGGTAAAGAAGAATCTAGAGACTCTATTGGAAATTTAAACAAATGTGTGAATCAGATGAAAGCTGGAAGCAGTCATAATTACCAGGACCCGTGAAAACAGAAGCAGTGGGCTGAACATGGAGGAGTATGAAGTTATATGACTGCTGGATGTCTGCTTGAGCAGCCAACAGATGTTTGCAAGCCCACTCACAGGCACGCATACTCTCCTCGCTCTCATCCACTGCAACCACTATCTTCACCATCTTAACCCTATTCTCTGCCCTTTGCTGAATTCCGATAACAATGGAGTTGCTGGGTGGTTACAGAAGCCATATAATAAATATCATATGCTTCGGTGTCTATTATTGTCAGCCCATTGATTTCAACCCCAAACCTAAGGGGACCAGTTGCTCTGAAAGCAACAGCCTATGCTAGTTGGTATTCGACTATCATTCATCCATGGACGTTTTCAGGACAGTATCCCTGTGAGCCGACATCGAGGGATTCCAGGTCATCAATTAATTAAATTGTTGACCATGATAGAATCCGATGGCCGAATTGTCAGTTATCAATACAGACAAAAATTTGAGGTATATGTTATAAAGTAAGTCAAAATGTTTAATATGATTTATCAAACTTGTAAGAACGAACACAAACAACTGAAGTGAGTGCCAATTATGTAACGCCTTTCCTCTGCGATTTTACAATAGCTACACCCCCCAGTGAACAACATGTCGATATAGTTTCATGTACATTTACAAAGTTTGTATCACTTTCATCCATGCATAGATTGCATGGCCCAATGCATTTCAAAAGTCATTGTGCTGGTACCCGGCCATAGGGGAGATTCTTCTGAATTTGAATGGTAGGTTTAATGGCCTAGCATTGAATGGTAGTTCATGACGTAGAAAGCTTAGTGGAATGGCAGATAAGGTAGTAAGATTGTGACAACTCAACACTAAAAGGTTGAAAATCATAAATAAATATTAATAGGGTTGGATTAAGAGACTAATAATTATCATTTATTTATTTAATTAAACCAATGTTACATAGTTAGTAGCTAAATTAGAATTAGAATTAGCTATAGGTAAAGGTAAAACACATTTCATATAAAAAAATTTAGGCGAATAGAGCAGGAGTTAAAAATAGAGGCTAAAGTTGTTATATCTAACTTAAAAATAGTGGTTACAGACAGTATTATCATCCTATGCTTTGATGTATATCATTGTCAGCCCATTGATTTCAACTGCAAACCAAGGGGACCACCTGCTTAATTATTTCAATGTAGAAAGCCACGGCCTTTGCTACGTGCTATTCGACCATCATTCACCCGTGGACGTTTTCAGGACAGTATCGCTGTCAGCCGAACACGACGGATTCCAAGAGTCATTAATAAATTAAATTGGTGTCCATGATAGAATATAAGGATCAAATTGGCAGTTATTAATACACCCAAAAATTTGACGGATATGTTATAAAGTAAGAATGTTTAATAGAAATCGTCAGAGCCAACAAATAAATAATTAGGTTAAGGATTTTGTAAATATTAAGTAATATGCAGAAGTAAATAACTGTTTTTAGTGAATTTTTTAGGGTATTTTATTGTGTTTTTTTCTGGTTTAATGTATTTAAAATTTCGCAAGAATTTATTAAAATTACAAGTTTGATGGGTAATCTTTACACAATCTAAGTGCCCTAGTGATTTTTCAGAGTGTTGAATCCACATACATAACAAAAACCAGTTTAAATAATAGGAATCAAGATTCGTCCTCAAAATTTTCTGCTAGATTTTAGAGAGACAAAAGATTTAAGATCCATTAGTGTTCACGATTAGACTCTCAACTATGAGGTATTGGAATATCGAGAGTTTATAGGTTGTGTATCAAGAGATTATGGCCTAGTGATTAGGATTTTCTCCTAATCCCAATAATGCTCGAGAAAGTATTGGAAGTGGCATACTAGCATGTTAGGTTTTGGTGATGTGGCACGCTGACATGTTGATGACTTAGTGAGGTGATGTGTCATGATAATGTGACATGAAGAAGGTCCTTTATGACATGGCATGATGATATGGTATGTCAACACAACATGATGACATGGATCATAGTGCATAGTGGCATTGAGGTGGCGGCAAAGTGGCAACTAAGGTAGAGGTGGCGTGGTATTATATATCATAGTTTTGGGCTATCCGGAGATTGATTGTCAATATTAGGCTTATAATAGTTTGGGACCTTTATATTGAGCTTACTTGGAAATAATAGAATTGGAAAAGCCTGTTAATTTTCAAAAATTGGTTTTTTTATTTTACTGTGATATCTTGGATATCAACCTTTTAGGATATTCAGTGTTGATATGTCAAGATAAAACTATCTATGTTTCCTCTCAAAATTTCTCCAAACTTGAAAACGATCTAACAAGGCATGTTAGGTGGTAGATGACATGGTGCACTATTAGAAAATGAAAAATTAGTGATTAGATAACTAAAAAAGTTAGTCACCATGGCTCTTTCCAAGTAAAACACTACAAAAAAATGACTATCATAAATTACAAATGCATTTCCAAGTTAAAATATACGACCAACTAATAATTAATACAACTAAAAATGACTAATGTGTTGACTAATTTAGTATAAGAACAAAAATACAACTACTAACAAATACTATAATAATACAAATTAATCATTTATATTTATATATATCATTTTAATTGTGTCACTTCGATATATGATTAGAGATATTTCATTACAACTCACAATTTGAAGAATAATAAGGTAATAAAATGGTTATGCTAACAAACAAATAATTATCGTTTATTTAATTA
>APFE031695075.1:54659-111958 GCA_000404065.3 Pinus taeda | reverse complement strand
CATATAAACGTTTGTTGTATTGGTATACCTGCTTTACGGATTCGGTGTGGAAGAAGTAAAACCATGAGCATGGAGTATCAATTACAAATTTTGGGTAGGGTTTTGAGTAATTTTAAAATTAATTTGAGTAATTCCAAAATAGATTTGGGGAGCGCATCTGCAACTGGGTAGCGACACCGGGGAATGCTGCCGGCTTTTTCCTCCAATCTGCTGGTTCTGCCGGCCATAGCCTCCTTCCTGCCGGACCCAACCCGCCATTTTATCCTATCACGGTGAGACATATGCATCCTGGTATGGCCACTTTATCCCTTTGACACATCAATCGTTTTACGTATACAGATGGATCCCGCGTGACATCTGTTCGGATCCCACTCATCTCGTGGCCACCTTCTGGTTATTTTTTCTGCATGCGTTCTACACAGCTGTCACTACCACGGACTTTTCCTCCGGTTATATCTTGCATCCACCACAAGGGATCCGTTTTTTCACTTCTCCCTGTGCCTCCTGGCACGGGGCCGACTCCCTTCTTCAGTGCTGCCTACAGTCTCGGGGCCGACTCCCTTCTTCAGTGCTGCCTACAGTCTCCCTTACTCCATCCCAGACTTTCTACAGGCACAAATCTGTTTTGCGGCCTTACGCTTCTGTTTCCTATTTTTCTCTCCCATATTCCCACTGTTTATATGCCTGCGGATTCTCCTTCTCGCCGGTGTCGCTATTCCAAGTACGCACATATATTTTCCTTTAGGCATTTATCTTATATTAGACTATCTACTTCTGGTTATATCTGGTTTTACAACTATGGTGATATTTATCCACATATAGAGGCTTAAGTGCATTTATATTATGTCTATTATGGTTTTCTCATATATTTGGTGGATTTCCATCTGGTTAAATGGCCTCATTTATACTCTGCGTTATTTTTCTGCTCTTGTCGCTATCTATTCCTATATTGTTATTATATATATCATCTGGTTCTACCTACATCTTTAAATATAACATGCTGTTGGGATTTATTAAAAATCTGGGGGGCTATATTCGCTTTTATAAACCTTGCTCTGATATACGCATCCGCATTGGTTCATGGTGGTGCATTTTCTCATTTTACTGTTGTTGCTATCTGGAATGTCATGAGTCTGCGACCTCATAGCTGTTTTCTTCATGCGGAATTCTCCATAACTTCCTGTTCACTTCTGGTATTATCCGGCCGGTTTATTTTTCCGGCTTCTTCCCACATCCGGACATTATCCGGCTGCGGCCATATCTCTCATCTTGCCATTTATGAACTGATCGCATCGGGATCATTTCGGATTGCTTTTCCTGGCCTCCTGGGAATCGGGTCGTCCTTATCTGACCTTTTTCTTCCATAGATGGGTTTCGACGGCGCTTAATGTCTACAATTGAGCTACTCCCTTTACTATTTCGTCCTTATATGTCCGATCATCTATTCTCTTTTTGACTGTTTCAGGCATCTTCCATTTCCCGAGGCTCCTTCTGCTGCTTCTTTTCTACGGATGTACACATCCGGGCTCTCCTCATCCAGGTTTTCTCTCGCCGCCATCCCTCTGTTTTGACAGCATATCAAATTGACATCAATTGGCCACCTTTGCCTGGTTGGCCTCTGCCCTCTATCATTTATTGGTCTGACCACATATATTACACATGGATTCGGCATCCGAATCATCTGCCACGGAGGCAATGGTTCGGGCTGCCATCCTTGCTGAGGAGACCCACGTCCGCGACCATCTCCGTCCGTCCGAGCGCTCTTCCATGGATCGTGTCACTGTCCATCCTTCTATTCATGCGTCTGTTCAGGATCCGGTCTCAGATTCATGGACGCACACTCATCCTCATGTTTCTGCTCAACACAAGACTTATAATAGATCGCGTGCTCCGGCCAAATCATCGGCCCCCCTCCGGCTATCGATCTGGACAATCCTCATCTTTCAGAAAGGATTGATAGTTTATAGAGATTTGCTCTTATTGGGCACTGGTATTTCTCGGTCATGGGCGATCTGGAAATGCGCAAATGGACTGCTGATCGATGGAAGCCTATTATAGGCTACGCTCCCATCATCTCACACCTCATGAAAGACTGGTATTGCTTCCATTTCATCAATGCCGCCGATACAGACGCCATTCTCCGTGCTCCATGGGTATTCAAGCGGATCTTCCTTGCATTGCATCGCTGGTTCATTGGTTACGACCCTCTAAAAAATACTCCCTCTCACAACTTGATTTGGGTGAAGGTCCCGAATCTCCCCCTGGAGATGTGGTCTAAGGAGGTCCTAGAAATCATTGGTAACTCTATTGGCCGTTTTATCTACGTTGACCCATGGTGCATTGGTGAACGAGATAAGAGGATCGCCTGGATCCTCATTGACCGCGCATATCGGGGTGGTTACCCTGAACATATTGAAATCACATGGTGCGGAATGCGCATCACTCAACACCTGGATTTCTAGGGTGTTCCGTTTCGATGCGCCGCCTGTCATAAGACATGACATCTCATAGAAAAATGCCCCCGCAGAGACGCTCATCGACATCGCCATCCTCCTCATCATATGCTGTCCCGACGCCACCCCATTGAATCCGATTCCTTCAATGTCCCCTTGCCTACTGACCCCGTCCCATCTCCTACGGCTTCCCCCTGTCCCCCCATCGATCTTCCATATATGGGTCCGAATCCTCCCTCCCGCCTGCGCTCCTCATCCCTGTCCCCCACCTCCATTCCCGAACCCACAGATGACCCTCCAATTCGGTCACCTTCTCCCATCCCGATTGGCGACATATATAAAGGGTCCCTTCCCATCTTCATATCATCCTCCTCCCCCCCACATGTCTCCCCTCCCATTACTAAAAAAGGTAAGGAACCTCTCACCGTCACCCCTGTCAACTCCCCCTCATCATCGCCCGCCAACCTTTTCGATAGTGACATTGACCTTCTCCTGCATCACAAATCCATTGAACTCGAGCCGCTCACCATTCATAAGCCATTTCATCAATCCTCCCCTAAGATCAGCCCGGCGTCGGGCAGGAACATCACTGTTCAGAAAACTTCAAGGGGCGGCTCTCGTCACTTCCGTGGGCATCCCAAATGTCCGATCAGGGAATTCGATCTCTATCCCTGGTTGATATTCCGATTTTTGACATGTCTTCTCCACAATCACAGCCTCTTAGACCAGACGCGGCTGGTCCATCTGTTCCATGATGGACATTGTTTCCATGAACATTCGTGGGCTCGGGGCAGGGCCCAAATATCTTGCTTTAAAGCATATCTTCCTTTCTGCTCGGCCAAAGATTATTCTCATTCAAGAATCCATGCATGATCGCCATTCTTCATTATCATACTTCCGTAAGATGTTCCCTTCATGGCACATGGCGGCTATTGATGCCTGCGGCCACTCTGGTGGTCTCGTTGCTCTCTGGAATCCCCTGTGGATTCGCGCTTTTGCATATAAATGTTTTGCCGGCATACTGTTAAATGTCTCCTTTCGGGGTCACAGATCTCCTATCAACATTCTCAACATCTACGCTCCTTATATGCATAGATATCCATTCTGGGACAGATTCTTCTCTTCGGATCTATGTGAGATTCGACAAATGCTGCTTATTGGGGACATGAATTTCACTCTTGGGCCTGACGAAGTTTGGGGTGGTGGCAGGCATATGGACCCGTTATCTGATTTCATGAAAGACCGCTTTCTGCAATGGAACTTCAATGATATTGCCCCATCTGTATTAACTCACACATGGGAAAATGGACGCACGGGTGATGCATATATCGCCAAACGATTAGACCGTGCTATCATTCAGGCAGATGTCATCGAACACATGGGAATGCCATTCCTCTCCATCGGCAATGAATCTATATCAGACCATCGGCTGATTTTCATTCAATGGCGGCAGCGGCCATACAGTCAACACTTTCCTTTTAAATTCGATCGCACTTTTATTGATGACCCTGCCTTCATCCATATGGTCACCAACGCATGGAGCGCCTCGGCCATCTCCGCCTCATCATATGCCCCACCTTTTCATGATTGCATGAAACACATTCGCTCCAATGTGAAGACATGGCAGACTGAGAAGAAGAAACACAATTGGGGCGAGCTGCAGAATATCCAAAGTGCATTGGAACATATACACTCTGCACATGACCCCAACACTATGTCCTTCAACATCAGATGTCAGATTGCTGAATTAACACGCCAAAAACTCCAATTATTAAAAATGGAGGAATCCACATGGCGCCTTAGGAGCAGGGCATTATGGGTTGGGATGGGTGATCGAAATACAAAATTTTTCCATAGATATGCTAATCATAGACGAGAGATTAATGCTATCTGGCGGATCAGTGACGGCAATGGCGGCTACTTATATTCTCAACAGGACATCACCAATGCTGCTCTCGCACATTTTAAATCCCAATACAGCAGAGGTAATGCTTGTGCCATTCATGATATACTATGGGGAATTGAGATATTCCCCACCATGTTTGATGACACCAATAATGACTCCATATATCAGCCGATTACAAAGGATGAGTTACTTGGTGTTCTTAAGGCTTTCAGAAAGGACAAATGTCCTGGTCCCGATGGCTGGACCATCGAATTCTTCTTAAGCTTCTTCGATCTTCTCAAACAAGATCTCATTCAAATGATTGAGGACTCACGTATCACAGGGCGCATTCACCCGCATACATCTTCTACCTTGATAGCCCTTATCCCCAAGAAGAGAGATGCAGACTCTTTCTCAGATTTTAGACCGATCTCTCTATGTAATATCTCATTCAAGATTATATCGAAGATCATTGCTGAGCGTATTAAGGGTATTCTGGCTATTCATCTTTCCAAAGACTAGCATGCATTTCTCAAAGGTCGGAATATATTGGATGCTATTGCATCTACTCAGGAATGTATATATTCAATGTTCTCAAAAAACACAGACGGGGCTATCCTCAAAATAGACCTACAAAAAGCATATGATTGTATTGACTGGGGATTCATTCACTGTCTATTGGCTCATATAGGCTTACGGGCAGAGATGATTTTTTGGATTATGGCATGTATTGAAGGCGTCAACTATGCCATCAACATCAATGGGATCCCATCTCCATACTTCACTGCTGAACGGGGCCTTCGCCAGGGCTGCCCTCTTGCACCTATTATTTTCATTCTTGCCATGAACACACTCAGTCTGCACATCAACAAGGCCGTGGATGAACAAAGATGTACTCCTATTCGTATCAGCAGACATATTTCTTTATCACACAATTTATTTGTGGATGATATTCTTCTGTGCGCCATGTTACAACGTCTCTCTTGGCAATGTCTATTCGATATCCTCTCCAATTTTCAGAAGGCCACTGGCTCCATCATCAACAGACATAAATCAATTTTATACTATAATGGTGATATAACATACCTGATCACTTGCATTGCTGATTTGTTTGGGGTTCAGACTCAATCTATTCGGAATGGCATCACATACCTTGGGTTTCAGCTAAAACCCCACTACTTGGCAACCGACTGGGAATGGCTTGTTCAGCGATATTTCAACAAAATATCATCATGGGAATTTCACACTCTATCATTGGCTGGCAGAGTATCACTCACTGTGGCGGTTTTAACGCATTTATCGGTCTATTGGGCGCATTTGTTCTATATTCCCACTCGCATCATCCGTCGTCTCAATCAAATTACGACTTGTTTCATCTGGGGCAGATCATCCTCACAGCACAAGATCCATCTTGCAAATATGAAGGACATATCCATCCCAAAGCAGCAGGGTGGATGGGGCATAAATGATTTAAGACTTTTTGGATGCGCGCTGATTTGTCGCACATTATGGAGAGGCATATATGGCTCCTCGCCATGGAGCAACATCATCCGACAAAGATACATGAAGGGAAAAAACATCAACTACTGGTACAGGAAGGGGACCATAGGTATAGGTGTGGGATCACCTATCTGGCGCAGCATGAAAAAAATTGAAACACTGTTTCTATCACGTCTAAGATGGCAGTTTCATACAGGTGGTAATATCCTCATAGGCATTGATCCAATTGTTTGTGGTCATTCCGACCTTTCTTTTCCAAAGGAACTCATCACACAGCTTCAGCATCAAGGCATTTTTACATGGGACAAATTGATCAAGGAATGGCAAGGTTCCACCCCGATCTAGATGGAAAGTAGCAACCTCAATCTTCAGAACATGCTGGCAGGTATTTGGAAATCTATCATAGACACATTAACTGGTAGCGGCATACATCGTCATGGCACTTCTGATCAACTAAAATGGACTGTCTGCGGTTTCAAGCGACCTGTGTCTGTCCGAGACATATATTCATATCTGAGCATCAACAGATTTCCATATTCTCTCCCATCTTTCCCATATATTTTCTGGAAGGCAAAATGTCCACCCAAATATACACACTTTGCATGGTTGGTCTTCTACAACAAAAATCTTTCATGGGAAAATCTCAGGAAACGTTCATGGCATGGCCCCAGCAGATGCTCTTTATGTGGCAATGACAAAGAGACCAACCTCCATATGTTCATCAAATGTCCAGCCTCCCTCCGGATCTGGTATGTTCTGGCAACCAATTTTGATTTCACACTGACTGATTTTGATTCTATTAGTGCAGTTCTTATTTGGTGGAGCAGACAGAATGGAAACAGGCGTTTCCTCATCCTTTTTTTCTTTGGGCGGTATGGAAATGGCAGAATGCCATAATTTTCAGAGACACACATATGCCTCCATTCTTCATTATTGACAGTATCATGTCCCTGTGGCAAATGACATACGGCTCCTAATTGATGGCTCTACAATTTTGTCATATGATCTTTTTGTTTGTTATACACAGATTCCTCTTATGAACTTCTCTCATCTGACTGACAATATCAACGCACTGATATATTTGTATATATAGATATACATATGTGTAATATGTCCAATATTTGTCATATGCCACATGATGTGTGCATCACACTATCAGTTCATATATTTTCTCAATATAATATATTATGCTTTTTTTCTCCTGAAAAAAAATGTGTTACATAAAATATAATATGTTACGAAAAAAGATTGCTGCTTATGATTTATTTTTATGTTAGTAGAGGTTAATGTGAAAGTATTTTGACAAATACTCTCTTCAAAGAGCACTATTACTTTATTGAAGAATATTATTGATTAAGTATATACCACTAAGGAGGAAAATTAAACAACAAATTTTTTTGGATTTTCATAAGATACTATCATACTCTATAATCTATGCACATTGACATTGCAAAAGGGGTAAATATTTCCAAACCAACAATTATACATAGATTAGATCTACAAATTTCTTACCATCTCTAAGGATGGTGGTTCAGGGTATAATTAGTGTAACAACACATTCATTCAATATCCATATCATAAATGAATCTCTATATACAAAAGACACCTTGATAAAGGTAGCTTAAAACCTAGATGATGGTAAAGATAATTATGATAGTTTAGGTGAACATGGTCATAGCTCCACGAGGTACCTAGAATAACTTAAATATTTCATTTTCTATTTTTCTATTTTTCTTCATTTTATATTTTACTATTTTTCCTTCTATGAGACACTAACCATAATGAGAATATGTAAGTAGTCATTTTCGTAAATTTCTTTGTAGAACTTTCTAGACAAAACATTTCTCCCCCACATAATTTGGAAAATGGTATAGATTTTGTCTACTTTAAAAACCATATTTTGATATGAAACAATAGACCTCTTAAAAATATACGGAACCATAAGTCTTGATGAAGGTGATTTAAGAAGGCCAATACTAGATGTAACTTTTCACAAGGTGATGAAATAAATTACCAATAATTTTCTCTACAATCATTAATTTAACCTCAATAAACCTGAAAAGAGAATATATATCTATATATATATATATATATATATATAGAGAGAGAGAGAGAGAGAGAGAGAGACCTTCTAAGTGAGTTTGCTAGACTTGAGTACATAGTTAATTACTTATATACATTTTCATAAAATTATCATTGTTACCAACCATTAGGCATTATGTGTTGATAGTTATTAATTGAATGAACCCACAATTTGAATGGTTACACTTCTTCCTGAATAATCCATTAGATAGATATTACATGTAATGTTAAGCTTTCTTAATCAATAGAATTTCCATTTTCTATTTTGTATCAACTACCTTTTGAACATGAAGGGAATAATGAATTTTGGTTAAATATTTTGAACTAATTATTGTTAATGAATTATTAAAACTAAATTTTATCTGACATCTTAAATATTCTTTTTTATATTTCTAATATCTTTTGTTCATCAAAAGATTTCCAAAAATATAAATTTCATCTAAATACGAGAGCTCTAGATAGAAAGCTATGACCTTCAAAAGTTTAACTATTTGTGTTATATTGACGTCCATATAATTGACATTTGGTTAACACTTGGTAGTCCTAACCACATTTCGTCACCTCTGTGCACTACAACTGTGAGTCTAACACCTTGACTTGATAAGAGAGTATCTAGATCTGATAATTTATTTTCCACCAGTGGCACTTTTACTTCTTTTATATTTCTAGACATCCACTACGTCAATGGTCAAATTTTGAGATATGCAGATCTGGATAATTCTGAAAGTTCCATTTTATGAAAAAGTTGAATTTTGAATTCCATGTCACCTTTTCCATGATAACTACCACTTGTCTTCCACCTTAACATTTTCAGTGCCAACCTAGCTTAATTGACATGGTAAAAACACCAAATATCTATATATATAGATATTTGAAAACTTTCAAATTCAGTCTAATTTGATAATGAAATATGCAGTTGTCTATAATGAGACTTTTTGGAAGCCTTTCCGGTAGGTTTTTCCGGTAGGTGATTACTGTGCTCGAAATGCTACGTGCCCTGTCGTGGTGGTCAACAAAAAGGTCTTTGAAGGGTAGAGAGGAGCGATTCGATCTTGTACCTCTGCCTTCCTTCCATGGCTAAAGGAAAGATTCTGAGGTTTTGGGATGCTTAAGGTTTTGGGAAGTTTGGAGAATAAGAAGAAAATTTAAAAGTAACTAAAGTAGTGTATATATTTATGGTTTTCTGTATATAACAAGTTTTGGAACTTGGTTTAGCCGTTCAATTAGTTGTTTGGATTTGTATTTATTTTAGTGAATTAATTTAATAATTTTTTTTAGTTTTGTTATTAATTTACCAATAATTTCATATTTGATATTTTGAGAAGAAAAATGAATTTTTATTTTACACTCGTTAAAATCATAAATGAAAATCAATGGAATAACAGAAAGAAGCAAGCCATATTCTGCAGTCAAGCAATGTGAGACATTATATATTATGTTTTCCTTAATCATAATTCATATTATTAAGTTTTTAAAATATTTTAAAATTTACAATTTTTTTGATAATAGATTTTAAAATCAAAATGTTGGAATGTTTGAATTGTGTTTTTGATGATAAAAATAGATTCAGTACCATAGAGAATCTCTAACCTATACAAAATCTTGAAATTTGTATGCTATAACCTATAGTTACCTAATTCAAACAAATGGGTATACTATCAAGCCAAACCTATTTTCCTAGGAATCTTAGAGTACCAGGGAATTTTCTAGTTTAATATGACCAAACTTGGTAATTGTGCTATAATCTAGATTTTCAAAAAAAAATATCAGATTTTATTATAATCTTCCCAAAATTTCTATTATTTCCCAAACTAACCAACCTATTTTCCTAAAAATCTTATAGTACTGGCCAATTTTCTAGTTTAATATGGCTAAACTTGGTAATTATGCTATAACCCAGATTTAAAAAAAAATAACCAAATTTGATTATAATCTTGCCAAAATTTCTATTATATCCCAAACTAACCAATAAGTTCTTTAAACTACAATTAATTTTATTTATTATAACCCTTAAACCCATAAATAATAATTAATAATTATCCTCAGTAAACAGCTTTACAAGGTGACTCTTATTTGTGCGACCATTGCAAATTTAATGCCCGCTAACATAGGCCGTCTTTTAACACCATATAACACCCCGCACGGTTTTTTCTCTCTCATCACCGCGCTGGGGTGTTATATGGTGTTAAAAAGGACCCATGTCAGCGGGCATTAAATTTGCAATGGTCGCACAAATAGGAATTGCCGCTTTACAAGCCTCCCGATCATCACCCATTAATTTATGGGATATTCTGGTTGTAAAACATGCTCCTTTCTCCGAAATAATGGCAAATCGGACGCCAATTTGTAGGATATTCTGCTCGTAAAATGGGGGGCAATCTTTGTGGAAGCATCGTTGTCATGGCACGTGATCCCATCACTTGTTAATACACATGTCAATTTGTGATTGGCTAATTTTAATAATGGATTTTATTTTATTTTATTGGTGAATTAAATGAGGGAAAAATGTATTTTAATTATTTGCTAATAAATTGTTATTTTTTTCTTGTTAATTATTAATTTAGATAAAATTAATAGAGAAAAATGTATTTAAATTATGTATTAATAAATTGTTATTTTTTTTCTTAAAATTATTTATAATATTAATTATTAATTTATATGAAGTTAATCATTAACTTAATACATGGTATTATCAACATAGATATTTATAAATAATGATTTATTTTCCAACTAGATACACTCCACATATGCTTCGACTTTAACTTAATCGCTTCAATGTACTCATACATATTTATAAATAATGATTTATTTTCCAACTAGATACACTCCACATATGCTTCGACTTTAACTTAATCGCTTCAATGTACTCAACGGCAAGTAGTGGATGTAGTTAATGGAAATGGTGGATAAGATGTCCACCTACACTTTCAAACTCTATCTTAAGTGCTTCAATGTACTTAACGACAAGTGGTGGATGTAGTTAATGCAAATGGTGGATAAGATGTCCACTTACACCCATTCAATGGAACCTCTGTGCTCAAGATTCCAAACTTGATAGTCCCGTGCAAAATTTTTAAATTAAAATGAAATGTGAGAGGGAGGTAGTATAATACTACATTTAGTGCTTTTTAACCACCATTTCGATGAGACTAACGGATATAAGTAACACGGTAGGATGATTGTGTCATGTTGATGTGATAGGATGGTGTGTTTGGCTGATGTGGTAAGGAGATAGATTAAGATGACATGGTATTGGCATGAAAAAAGTTGACACAGTGATTATTGTGCCATCTATTATGGTAGTGACATGGTTTATGGGAATTTGCAAATCTAGAAGATTGTAAAAATGAGATTTTATGTTTTTTTTGAATTTGGAAATTTCTAGATATCAAGATTTCTAGATATTTGATGTTTTTACTATGCTGATTAAGCTAATTTGTCACTAACAATGTTAAGGTGGAAGCCAAGTGGTACTCATGACCACAAAGGTGGCATATAATTCCAAATTCAACTTTTCATGAAATGGAATTTTTGGAATTATCCAGATGTGATGATCTAAAAATCTAACCATTGACACATTCGATGTCTATAAATATGGAAGAAATAGAAATGTCACTCGTGGAAAATAAATACTAGGATCTAGATAGTGACTTGGCAAGTCAAGGTGTTAGACTAGCAGTTGTGTGCAGAGTCAATTGTCAATTGTATGGACCTTGACACTATACAAATAGTAAAACTTTTGAAGGCTACAATTTTTTGATATAGAGTTAGGATTTAAATGAAATTTATATTTTTTTTATATAGAGTTAGGATTTAAATGAAATTTATATTTTTGGAAAGCTTTTGATGAAAAAAGATGTTAGAAATTAAAAAAAAAAAAAAAAAAAAAAATGAGAAATCAAAATTTATTTTTAATAATCATTAATTCAAATATTTAATAAAAAATTCATTATTCCCTTAATTTTCAAAAATAGATAATACTAAATAGAAAGTGAAAATTCTAATAATTATGTATTAACTCTCTATCAGAGTAATCAGGAAAAAGTGTAACCATTAAAATATTCAGGAATAAGTGTAACCATTAAAATTGTGGGTTCATTCAGTTAATAACTACCAACACATGATGTTAAATAGATGGATAATAGTGATTATTTAATGGTTTTTTTAAAATAATTAACTATATACTAAAATCACGATCTCACTTAAGTATGTCTCATATATATATATATATATTATATATAGATTCTTCGTATGTTTATTGAGAATAAATGAATAAGCATTACATGTGTATTAGACAAAAAAATGGTAATTTTATTTCATCCTGTTGTGAAAAATTACATTTAGTATTAGCTTTCACAAATAATTTTTATCAAGTTTTTAAGGTTTGTTATGTTTTAAAAGGTTTATTGATCATATCAAAATTTGTTTTTTTAAGTGGACTAAATATATACCATTTCCAAAATCACATGAGAGAGAAATTGAAGAAAAAGACTACTTACATATTCTCCTTAATCTTAGGAGTCTCAAAAAAAGCAAAATAGTAAAGTATAAAATAAAATATTTAAGTGATTGTAGCTCCTTCATAGAGTTATAACCATGTTCTCATAAATTATCATAATAATCTTTTCCACTAAAAGAAAGTGTTGTCACACTAATTGTAGTCGGAGACACCATCTTTGAGATGGTAAGAAATAAGGAGACCATGAATTCTTATCTCACAATCAACTATCATAATATTGTTCAAACATCTAATCTATGTATAATTGCTGGTTTTAAATATCCCCTTTGAAAAGCCAATATGCATAGATTATAGAGTGATAATATCTCAAAAATACAAAAAAAAAATGTTGTATCATTTTCCTTCTTCTTTATACATGTTTGACCAATAATATTCATCAGTGGAGTAATAATGTTCTTTGAAAAGAGAATATTTACTAAAATATTTCCTTATTAATCTTACTGAAATAAAAATAAATCATAAATAACAATCTTTTTTATTTTTTTCTTTAATATATATTTTATATAACTATATATACATAAATATAATTCATAAACTTTACTTAAATTTAAAATTAGCAATTTCTACTCTAAATTAAATTGATAATAATTTTAATTTTATATCATACATATATTTCATGTTATAATAATTTAGTAACATTATCTAAATTAAAATTGTTTTAAAAAAATTAAAACTTATAATTTTTTTTTTTTTCAATAACTATATTCATTTCATATATTTTTTAATTTATATTAAAATTTAATTAATCTATTATATATGGAATTTGAAAATTTTTACATTTTATTTTCTATGATGTTATGTTTAAACTAACATCTTAATGAAATTCAACTTTCTATTTCCTTCCTTCCACTCTAGAATAGTTTGTAATAATTGTTGACCTCGGCCCACATTTAATGATTATCTTTGCACTCTTTAATGGAAAAAGATGTTATGTTATATTATTTAATTAAATAAATGATATTTATTTGTTTATGACTTTGGAATATATATTTATAGACATTTTTTGGAATATATATTTATAGACATTTTTAGAAAGGAGATGGGTAGAATTTCGAAAACTTTAGTTAGTGGATTTATGTTTATATCATGTAGATTTTTTTTGGATATTTGTGACAATTTAACTCATGGTGAATTTTAATGACTCAATAATGAAGATAATTTTTTTGAAACAATGGTTGTGGGATAGATAAGATATTCTTCGGTTTCATACATTTCCATTCTGAAATTGGGATTAGGCTTCCTGGTAATTCAAGACATAGAAATCTCATTTAATAGAAGATCTGAATATTTATCCCATGGCTCGAAGTTTTTTCATTGTTTCTTCAACAATATTGAGGACAAGAAGGCTTGGTATTTTCAGGCTAGCGTGGTTTCCCACCTTAGATATGATAATAACATCAATCTCCACAACTCTAGTTTGGATAAGGCTTCCAAACCTACCATTGCATCTTTGCAATCTCTAATCGTTATGCTCTATTGGGAATGCTCTTGGAAAGTTTTTTTTCCATAGCCAAGATACAAGAAATTATAAAACTACTTATTCTCAAATTTGTGTGGAGATGGAATTCAATAAGGGTTTTCTCACTAAGATCAATTTGATAGCCCCAAATTATGTTTGGGTCCAAAAGCTTGACTATGAGAATGTTTCATTTGGGTGTAGAGCATGCTGTGAAATGGGGCATGTAATAAAACTCTACCCAACTGTCATAGCAACACAGGTCTGAATAAAAAATACTGAAGGTCTAATTGGTGGGAAGGAGCTTAGGGTGATCACTATAAGGTATAAAAAGAAGAAGAGTCTCACGATAAGAAAGAACTAGAAGATAAATCAGAAACTGATATTGCCAAAGAAAATGCTTAAGAGGCAATAAAAGTAAATCAAGAATAATCGTATGCCAGTGGAGATTCTTTGGACCCAACAAAAGTGGAAAAGTAGCAAACCCTCATGGAAAACAGATCCCCTCTAGAAACCACAAGGAAAAATGAGATTCTTTGGACCCAACAAAAGTGGAAAAGTAGCAAATCCTCATGAAAAACAGATCCCCTCCAAAAATCACAAGGAAAAATGTTGGAAATGCCACTTCTTGGGCAGAATATGGGGACGAGGAAGACTTCAAGAACAACAACATGAATAATGGAATGTAAATGTGTGGATATTAGGGGTCTTTCCTAAAAAAAATTAGTTGAAAAGGGACTGAGATTTTTGGGTCATGGAAACTTGCTTAAAGTTTGAATTGAATCTCAATGTTCAATTTCAAACCTACACAGAAGATTAAAATATAAAAAAGTTTTAGCTTTGAAATCCATTTTTTTTTAATAATACAAATCTCTAACCATTAATTCTATTTAAAAAACAAAAAAACATAACCATATTTATAATTTTAATCTTAATATTCTTTAAAGTTTCTACCCCATAAGTACCATTCAACTATAACCCACCATTCAAATTCAGGAGAATCTATTGATGGAGACTAGGATAATGACATTTGGAATTCATTGGGCTATCCCATATATGTATAAATGAAAATGATACAAACTTTGTAGGTGTACATGATACTATCACTGATACAAACTGATAAGTGTACATAAACTATCAATGGGTAGATGGTGTAACAATTGGTGAAATCAGAGAGGCAAAGGTGTTACATATTTGGCACTCATGTCGGTGTTTTTCACCTTCAAATTTGTTGGTTTTGAGAAATATGATAAATAATATTAAACATTTTGACCTACTTTATAACATGAACATCAAATTTTTGGCTCTATCAATAACTCACAATTGGACCCTCAGTTTCTATCATGGCCACCAATTTATTTAATTAATGACTTGGAATCCCTCGATGAAATTCCATGGATGAATGATAGTCGAATTACTTTCTGCATTGAAAAAATTAAGCAGCGGGTCCCCTTAGGTTTGCAGTTCAATTCAATAGGCTGAAGATGATAGAGACCGAAGCATATGATAGTTATATGTTTTTTTGAGAGGAAAAAAATACTATTTTTTATATTAAATATTAAAAAAATTAGTATATATTGGTTGTATTTTTTTCATTTTCTGATTTTTTTGACTTTTTTAATGATATTCAGATAACAATTCTCTATTTACTGCTAACTAATTTTTCTTTTGTGAATTTATCTCATAATTTGTATCCTCTATTTTATAAATCCCATATATATATTCCAAATCTTTTGTATTTTTGGATTTTTTTACTGTTTTATGATAT
The DNA here is from genome assembly GCA_000404065.3 of Pinus taeda. Classification (NCBI taxonomy): domain Eukaryota; kingdom Viridiplantae; phylum Streptophyta; class Pinopsida; order Pinales; family Pinaceae; genus Pinus; species Pinus taeda. The sequence goes on along the minus strand of APFE031695075.1, from coordinate 96,295 downwards.
TCAAATAACAATTTCCTATTTACTATTTACCAATTTTTTTGGTAAATCTATTTCGTAATTTCTATCCTCTATTCTAAAAATTCATACATATATTTCAAAATCACTACATAAACACTCCTAATAGCTCACAAAAATAAATAATTTACAATTTTGAATAGTTTATGAGGCCATTATTCCCTGTTCATAAACTGTAAAAGAAATTTTTTACCCATTTCCTTATTTACATGGCCCATTATTCCCTATTCATAAACTGTATTTATTTTCCCTTTTATATAGCAGATCAACAATCCAGTTTTATTCCCGGTATATAATAGTTATATGCCTTCTGTAATCACCCCTTCCATGCCTTCTGTAACGACCCCTTCCAACTGCAATAACTGGAAATTAGTGAGAGTCCATTATTATCGGAATCCAACAAATGGGAGAGAAAGGACTTGAGATGGTGAACATAGTGGTTGCAGTGAACGAACCTTTGGGAAATGTAAAGATTTGTGAAGGTTAGAGAATAAGAACATGTTAAAGTAACTAAAGCAGCTTATTTTTCTTTTGGGTTTTGAATGTAAATATTTTATGGTCTTTTATACTTAACTAGTTTTGGAACTTGGTTTAGTGATTCAGTTACGTGTTTGGACTTGTATTTATTTTAATGAGTTAATTTAATAAAAAATGGTTTTCAGTTTTGTTACCAATTTACTAATAATCACACATTTAATATTTTCAGAAGCAAAACGACATTCATATTATAGGATTATTAAAATCATGAATCTAAATCTGCTGTAATTAATAGATTATAAGTGGAAAGAAGTAAGCCACACTCTTTAATCAATTAAGGACAGTAAGTCATGATTTTTCTATCAATGTGAGATATTATTTTTTTCATCAAATAAATTTTAATAATCAAAATTTATGTTAGATCTTAGACTTTTGTGATTTATGATAATAATTAAATTATCTTTCAGATTAATCACATCATTAAAATTTAGTCAAAGTTTCCAACCATCTAATATGATTCATCCTCAAAAAATTTTACCCTGAAAGTAAACCGCATTAAATAATTTGAAATATCTACTAAATCAAAACTTATATCTATTAAATCTTTAAAATATTCTTAAAATTTACCAGGTTTTTTTTCCATTAACAAAATTCTAATAACCTTAACCCTTACAACAATAAATAATTGTTCTCAGTAAACAACTTTACAAGCATCCGGATCATCACCCATTCGTTTAGACTTGAGAATTTGTGGGATATTCTCTGCGTAAAATTGACGACAATTTAGGATATTATTCAAATTCTTTGTGTAAACTATTCAAACATCGTTGGTATGACACGTGATCCCACCGCTTGTTAATTCACCTGGCATTTTGTTAGAGGTGAATTTCAATACTGGACTTTAGTTCTAATTTATTGGGTGAATTTATAAAACGCTTTTTTTAGGCATAGGGTGAGTCGGTAAGACCTAATCTAAGGAAGACTTAGGATCAATTCTCGTAGCTGCCACTATAACGAGTACATCCAACATCCTGCAAGCAGATATACTAATTTCTTTTGATTTTGACAAGAGCCGAGACTCTTGGATAAGGAGAGTCTACTCCTTGAGCCGCACAACATAGCAGGATAATATATTCAATGCGATTTGACACCTGACCTTGTGAGTTTCACCCAACAAACTAAGCCGCCACACCACACATCACTGTATGAATTTATAAAACGATTTTGACTTCACGCTTTTCTAAGTAAAATGGGGACAAAATCTTTGTGGAAACTCTTCAAACTTTGTTGGTATGGCACATGTGTTGGAGGTACTACACACTTACATGCGGACACTTAGTTAGAGCATGGGATTGCATGCAAGATTCCTTTTGCATGATTTACTCCCTGATTTGCTCCTTCTTTAACTCCGCAACTGGCTAGTTCTTCTGCGTGATTTACTCCCTAATTTGCTCCTTCTTTAACTCTACAACTGGTTAGTTCTTCTACATGATTTACTCCCTGATTTGCTCCTCCTTTCACTCCACAACTGGCTAGTTCTCTCTGGAACTTGTTGTAGGTGTTGAGTCCTCTCATTGATCACCACTATGGTGCATTACCTTGGGAGCTTCACCCAGTAATGCTATATCATGAGCATTGTAACCTATTTTCTAATGAATCATTCTTTTGTTCTTTTGATTTTCTTTTAGTGTTTTTGCTCCGCAAAGCTGTGTGTTCAACATTTACCAGCTAGATTCATCTGTGTAGGTTTTCTAGCATATTTACATGGTATTAGAGCCCACAGGTTGCTAGATAAAAGGCGCACCAATACTTTATTTTGCAAGTATTACATCTTGGAGATCGAAGATTGATAGAAAAATGGAGTTTCCCAAAGCATCGACCCTAACACTGTACAACTATCATGAATGGAAGGACCAAATGGCTCAATATCTTCGTCAAAAAGGGTTGTACAAGATTGCCATGGGTGCAAAAGTGGAACCCACTTCAACCATAGAGAAATCCAAGTACCTCAACCGCATGGATGAGGCACACCGATCCATATGCATGTGTATCTCCCTTGAGTTGCAGTTTCATCTATCTGCCTGCAATACTCCCAATGAGACTTTGAAAAAGGTTGAAGAACTCTACGGGGAACAGGATGAGATGAAAGGACATCTGCTCGAAGTAGAGCTGCTGTGATTGAATCCACGGAACTATGAAAAAATTCAAGACTTCTTCACCAAATATAATGATTGCGGTAACTCAAGGATTGTGGAATTGACAAATCCAAAGACGAGAGTCGCCAAATTCTCTCTATTATGTCAAAGCTCGGACCGGAATACTTCATATTTGTGTCTACATTTCATTCAGTAAGGCTCGCAACAGGTAAATCCTACACTATGCCTTCTCTCAAAGAGTTCATGGAGTCCCTTACTTTTGAGCAAGATAAACTCATTGGCATGGAGAAAGTCAAACCTCCAAAAGCGCATGCACTTGCTGTGCATGATGCGGCCACAATAAAAATCACAAATCTGATTCAAATCAAAAAAATCAACAGCAAAAAGACAAGGGAAAAGCACATTCCCATCCAAAGAAGGAAGGTTACACCAAGCCCCTTCAATGACTCCTCCGGCTCCATAAATGAGAAAGGGAAGAAAGGAGACAAATGCACCTACTGTCACCGAGGATTCCATCCAAAATCCTCCTGCATGAAGAAACAAATTGACCAAATAGCAGAAATCCTTCAGAAGCACAACCTTGGGGACCACATCCCTCGGGGCGCCAAGAAGAAAACTAAGGATCCACCACACGGGAAAGGTAAAACTTTTCATGCTTTAGTTGCAATTAATTCTTCCCCTAATGCATGGACTATAGATTTTGGTGCATCACATCATATGGTTGCTGCAAACGAAGTCTATTCCTCTTTGGATGCATGTAAAGGACCTCCCATCCTCATGGGAGATGACTCACCTATTGAGGTCACTGGAAAAGGTAGAGTGGAACTTTTACACGGAAGCTTTGAAGATGTGCTTCATGTTCCAAAACTTTCGGTAAACCTGCTTTTAGTTTATCAGATCACTCATTCTGCATCAGAAAGAGAGTGGAATTCACTCTAGATGCAAGCTTATAATGTGCTTTTCACCGTGTATTTTCATGTGGGCTCCGTGATCAACTGCTTCTCTTGAACCCCCACAATGCCCACAATTTTTTTTTTTTTTTTTGAATAAGACTATGCTATTATATTACAAAAAAGGCAAAAATTACATCATCTTTGGTACAATAGAGCCGTAGCCCTGTGAAACCTGTCGAAGGATGGACAGTAAGCTCAGGAATGATCATCTCCAAAATTACATAAGACCGACACTTGAACCAAATCGACATTCATGAGACTGACACTGAACATACACTCGAAGACTGGAACAACTATGGATAGCCGTCACTGTAACAGATAGGGACAGAATTACATAAGGACAAAGACCGGACACATATAAGATAGCGGTGAGAGCAGACAATGAAAAAATTCCTTCTTCAGAAACCTGAGTCGAACAGCAGAGCGAACTAGTCATCATCAATGGTGTGCACATCTTCCTCCGCTTTGCATCTGGAATCTTGTGGATATCCGGCTCGGTGAGAATGTCACGCTGCATAGGTTCACTTGGGCCTGCCCCAGGGTCTGGAGAGAAGCTGTCTTAAACAGGGCGCAGCATATCAATGGAGGGAACTTGCACACTTGTTATAGGAGCCAACCTAGGAATCCGCGGAGGGCTGACATGAATAGCATCATCTTCACCTCGAGGATTGTTGCAATGCTCCATTGAAACTGTAACAAAGAAAGTTGAATTTGACAGAGTACATGGAATACGATATCTCACCATGGGATGCTCAGAGTGCCCACAGTCCATAATCTCTCAATATTCCGCTGCGCTGCCTCTGCCAACTGCCCGACCCCTGGAGCGCCGACGGTCGGAAGAAACCTCGATTGAGGAGGAGGGGGAGGGGGCTCGCCTCTGAGACAAAGCCTTCCCTCTGGAAATCCCACGCTGGCTTGACTGTCATAGACGCTCTCGCTGCATCTCTGAATTGTGCAAAGAGCAGGTATAACCCGTCGCAGCCTCCCTCGGAACCAGAGAATGAGCACACACCACCTCCGAGCACTCGAACCTTATGCCCGTCAGCGGGAGAGTGACAGAGATGCCAAACACCCCCGAATGGTCCCAATGGCAGGAATAACCCCTTGCAACCTCCCTCAGAACTAGAGATTGAGCCACCACGACCTCCCTCAGAACCAGAGCATGAGCAAACACAAACTGCGGGAGAATTACAGAGAGGCCATGGCTTTGTAGCGCCCTTTTCCTGTTACCAAGAGGGGCAGTAAATGCCGAAAGGACCCAACTGCCATTAACCAACGCCTCCGAACTTAAATGCCTCACGCAGCAAGCCCACATGCTAGGCGTCCTGTTATACGTGGCTCGTCCGGGCGGACACCTGCCCTCATGACGAGCCCTTGACCTGTTAAGCATTAAAATCACCCGCATCCGGGAGATGCCCACAAATTTTTTCTTTAAGCTTGTGGATTTCGATTTGTTCATTCATCCGGTTACAACTTTTTTCTAAAGCTGTGGCATTTTGAGTGTAGAAGAGCGCAGAGGATTGTCAGTGTAGTTGAGAGGATGAGACATGAGCAATAACATGAGCAACAGGTCTAGTTCCAGAACCCTTTCTAGTGGCAGCGCAGAGGATAGAAGCGATGCCATAGATTGGGAATTGAGGCCTGGAGGCATGTTGGTTCAGAAGAGAGATGACGGTGACGCTGTAGCTGGGCCTATGATTAAGGTTAAGGTTTCCCATGGCTCCTACCAGCGTGAAGTTTTGATTCCAGGGATTTGCGTAGCCTCATGGCTTCAATGGATGGGGGGAGCCGAAGTAATAATAGTAAGTTGCAAGGGACTAGAGCCCCGGCTTACGATATTCCGAACACAAGCTCAACTCTTCAATGGATGGAGGCTCTTCCTCCAGCTCTCCAGCGGCGTCTCGTGGCCTGAGCAATAAGCCAGCAGCCCCAATAAGTGGATCTTCCGCTTTAAAATCTCAGCTAGGGACCGAATCGCTTTCAGCAAGCCTAACTTAGTCGACAGGACTACTCAAGGAAAAGGAATGTCTATGTCTATGGATGGGGGAAGAATGAACTCGATGGCCACTCAGGGAGCTTTATCTAGGTTGGGGTCCAAAGCTGTTCTTGATAGAGCTCTCAGAAATGGAAACTCTGTAGACGCGCAAACAAGGGGACACGTCAAGATAGAGGATGGCACCAAGATCCACCTAAAGCCTGTGCACGGTGAGATTTTAGTGGGTAATGTCAAGAAAGATCACAGAAAGCATTCGGTGCAGGACCCGAGTTCGGATCACAGGAGGTTAGCCAATCTGGTTCTCATAAAAGGTGTGGACCTGGCCGTGAGGGATGTATCTAATGGCCCTGAAGCTCTGCCTTGTATTCAGCGGATCGGGAAGCCCGACCTGGGCGTGAGAGATGTATCTAATGGCCCTGAAACGCTGCAAATTATTGAGCGGATCGGGAAGCCCGAAGAGGAATACTCTGCGCCTTTGAGAGCAAGATCACGAGGATTAAAAGGAAGCCACGAGGGTCGTAAGCGGCTTCCCTTGGCTGAAGAGATCGAACTGCGGTCTTTGCATGTGGAAACTTGAATTGCGGAGTCCGTCGCGGAAAGTGTGGTTGCAAAAGTGTGGACTTGTGCGTAAACTCTAAAGTATGAAGCGTTGAAGATCTGATTGATGGGGTTGTGTTAAGGAAGCAGTTTGCAGCGGATGTGTGTGCATACGTTGTTGTATCTCTGGAGAGAGCCGAAATAAATTTCGAATTCTGAGCTGTAGCATCCGTTGCGTGAAGACCTGCATGTAGAGCGGACCAAAAATAAATGTATTTATGTTGGAACCGATGACACTATTAATAGCATTGCAATTCCCGGGAGAGATGCAGATCTTCGTAAAATTGGAGCTTGAGTAGGATTTTGGCTTGAAGGTGGATTTGCACTGAGCTAGCTTTGCTATTGTCGAAATGTTTTTTTAATTCTTTGATGATGTTGCAATATATTGATTAATTGTCATGACAATAAAACTAGTTGTAATTTAAGTGACATTAGTATGACCAACTATTGTCACAATGTTGAGTGTGTTGGAACTGGTCATTCCAACACTAAGCAAATTTACAGGGAATGGTGAACACATGATAGTGAAAATGACATCAATTGAAGCTACATTAGAGATTGGAGGATGATCCAGATCCTGTTGCAGATTGTTAGCAAGCATAAGGTAGTATGCTTGAACAATGTTCTTGAAGGGAAAATTGTGTTCTCTTCGTGGGGCTGTGAGTGCCTATGTTCTGGTTTCTTTATCAGTGGACCTCTCATAGATGAGGTAAAGGAGCAGCGACAATGTTTATGGTGGACAACAAAGTAGATGTTTGTTGGAGTTAGTGTGGTTTGTGGAATAGACTCCCTAGCATGTTGTAATAGTCATTGTATGTACCTAGAAACTTCAAATGTTGAAGTATGGAATGTAAGCCTTCTAAAGGCATTTGAAAGTTCGTGGTGATCTTAAAACCACTTTGTAATGGTTTATAGTCAGCCTTAAACCATCTTTTGTCACTGTAATGTGATGGTTGGTGGTGAGCCAAAAACCATCTATTGAGTCTTAGTGGCTACAGGACTTGCCCAGTGGTGGCATATTGAAGTTGGCAGATTTGCCCGGTGGTGGAAGATCGGACTTGCCCGGTGGTGGCATATTGCCTGAGTGGCTAACGTGTACACAGGAGCTTTGTGCTCATAGGAGCAGGTGGACTGCAGTAACACCTGGCTCATGGTCTAAGATATTAGTATGTCTGAGCATAAGAGGGTTGGTGCACTTTTCTATCTGACAGTTGCGTCGAAAGGCGCAATCAGCGCAACTGTTTGCGATTGTTATTTGGATATGAATATTTGGCTTAGAAAGGCACTGATCTCTCTTTGTTTTTTTGGAAGTTCTGTACATGCAATTCCCCTGATGGTGGTGGATTTGACTATCATGACAAGTAGTCATTAAGGGGGGAAGTTAGAAATTATTAATTCCTACTTGTCTATGGTTGTAATTCCCCATTTGAGGAGTTTGTTCCTATATAATAGGAATTTAGTTTCTCCTAGTTTAGTGTGTGGTTGAGAGAATCTCTCAACCACACTAGTGTACATCCAAGATAGAATTCCTATCTTGAGACTATTGATTGTATAAATATGTGTGTAATTTCCTCATTCATTAATATAGAGAATATATTGTTGTGTGATATTTTAACTTTCAACACTCTGAAAAATCACTAGAGCACTTAGATTGTGTAAAGATTACCCATCAAACTTATAATTTTAATAAATTCCTGAGAAATTTTAAATAAATTAAACCAGAAAAAACACATAAAATACCCTAAAAATATTCAATAAAAACACTAAAAACAATTATTTACTTCCTGCATATTACTTAATATTTACAAAATCCTTAACCTAATTATTTATTTGTTGGTTATGATGATTTCTATTAAATATTCTTACTTTATAACATATCCGTCAAATTTTTGGGTGTATTAATAACTACCAATTTGATCCTTGTATTCTATCATGGACACCAATTTAATTTATTAAGGAGTTGTCTATAATGCGACTTTTTGGAGATTCCGGTGACGGAATCCCGCGGAAGAAATTGAGGTTAAATCTTGATTTTTAGCAGTTAAAATGGTTTTTTAACTCCATATTTGGATTCAGGTCCCTGAAAAACCCCTGGGACCCTTTGATTGTGCAGAAACTAGCTATCAAACTTGCGATTCCAATAAATTGTTGCCGGATTTTGACCGAAAAACCCACCGGAAAGGCTTTCAAAAAGTCTCATTATAGACAACTGCATTTATTAATGACTCTTGGAATCCGTTGTGTCGGCTGACAGCGATACTGTCCTGAAAACGTCCACGAGTGAATGATGGTCGAATAGCACGTAGCAAAGGTCGTTGCTTTCTACATTGAAATAATTAAGCAGGTGGTCCCCTTTGTTTGCAGTTGAAATCAATGGGCTGACAATGATATACATCAAAGCATATGATGATAATACTGTCTGTAACCACTATTTCTAAGTTAGATAGGCTTGTTTCTATTAAATAAAAATAAAATATTCTTTAAATAAAAAAGCAATATCAATTATAATAATAAAAAAATGTTATGTATATTTAATTAGTTGTTTATATGACTTAATATAATGTCATTAAATTAATTAACTTATTAAAAAACTAAATAGATGTTGAAACTTTATATTTTTTTAAAATAATTATTCAGAATCAACTTTATAATATCATATATAAAAAAAATATTGAAAAAATAATTATAATGTTGTATAGAATAAAAATATCAGTTTATAAATAAAATATTTAATATAGATTAATATTGATAGTACTTAAAATATAAATAAAATGATTGAATGCACAAATATCTAAAAATACATTTACAGTAAAAATTATATATTATTTATTACATCTAAAATAATTAAAACGTGAAAATATTTGATCATCTTAACTCATTTTAGATAGATAGTGATGAAAATAGATTTATACTAATTATTTGCCAATATTATTTTCAATAATCATTTTTGTTGATTTCTAAAATTAAAATAATTGATTATTTTTTATACAATTGAATTTATATAAATTTCAATTTTATTCCATTTATTTTATTTTTAGTTTTATTATTTCAATAACCATTTATATAAAATTAAATTTAACTACTAACTATGTAACATTGGTTTAATTAAATAAATAAATGATAATTATTAGTCTCTTAATTATAATTTAGCTATTAACTATGTAACATTGGTTTAATTAAATAAATAAATGATAATTATTAGTCTCTTAATCTAACCCTATTAATATTTATTTATGATTTTCACACTTTTTAGTGTTGAGTTGTCACAAGCTTACTACCTTATCTGCCATTCCACTAAGCTTTCTACGTCATGAACTACCATTCAATGCTAGGCCATTAAACCTACCATTCAAATTCAGAAGAATCTCCCCTATGGCCGGGTACCAGGACAATGACTTTTGAAATGCATTGGGCCATGCAATCTATGCACAGATGAAAGTGATACAAACCGTGATACAAACTTTGTAAGTGTACATGAAACTATATCGACATGTTGTTCACTGGGGGGTGTAGCTGTTGTAAAATCGCAGAGGCAAAGACGTCACATAATTGGCACTCACTTCAGTTGTTTGTGTTCGTTCTGAGAAATTTGATAAATCATATTAAACATTTTGACTTACTTTATAACAGATACCTCAAATTTTTGTCTGTATTGATAACTAACAATTCTACCATCGGATTCTATCATGGTCAGCAATTTAATTAATTGATGACCTGGAATCCCTGGATGTCGGCTCACAGGGATACTGTCCTGAAAACGTCCATGGATGAATGATAGTCGAATACCAAGTAGCATAGGCTGTTGCTTTCAGAGCAACTGGTCCCCTTAGGTTTGCAGTTGAAATCAATGGGCTGATATTTATTATATGCCTTCTTCTGCAACCACCCAGCAACTCCATTATTATTGGAATCCAGCAAAGGCCAGAGAAACGTTTAAGATGATGAAGATAGTGGTTGCAGTGGATGAGAGCGAGGAGAGTATGCGTGCCTGTGAGTGGGCTTGCAAACATCTGTTGGCTGCTCAAGCAGACATCCAGCAGTCATATAACTTCATACTCCTCCATGTTCAGCCAACTGCTTCTGTTTTCACGGGTCCTGGTAATTATAACTGCTTCCAGCTTTCATCTGATTCACACATTTGTTTAAATTTCCAATAGAGTTTCTAGATTCTTCTTTACCCTGGAATATCAAGATATACTGCTGTTAGACCTATGATTTTCTTTTCAAATTTCTAGATGATAGGTTAACTTCAATTTTTGTTTTGTTGGGTAACTGAGTTTATCTCTATGGTTGATTCGCTGAATATTTAGTAATCAGTTGGATTTGGATGTGGGTGAGGTCAAATAATTGAGTGCGTCTATCTCTGTTTGGTTGGCTTTCAAATTTCTAGATGATAGGTTAACTTCAATTTTTGTTTTGTTGGGTAACTGAGTTTATCTCTATGGTTGATTCGCTGAATATTTAGTAATCAGATGGATTTGGATTTGGGTGAGGTCAAATAATTGAGTGTGTCTATGTCTGTTTGGTTGGCAATCAGACCGGAATAATCAAATAATTGAAGAAGTTCATGTCTATTTGATTGCCCAATATTATTTAAATAATATTTCAAAATCTTTTACAATCAAATTCTAAAATATTCTCAAATAAATAAATTAAAAATAAAACTGGTTATATACACACCTCATTTATCCTAATAACGTGTGTATTAATATGATTGTGCAGTGTATACCCCTAGCGTCCAAGTGTTCGAGCTTCTTGAAATGCAAGCGAAGAAGACGACCCAGAGGATATTGAAGCGAGCTGTCAATTTCTGCGACCAGTATGGTGTGAAGGCAGAAACCCATGTTATGATTGGCGACGCCAAACAGAGAATATGTGAAGCTGCGGCTAAATTGGGAGCACATTTTCTGGTTGTGGGTAGCCATGGACATGGCACTTTTGTCAGGTATTTAATCATTACTTGTCTTTAACACCTGTGCTTGCCAGTCTAATTTGATGATGAAATATTGCGTGCTTAATTAACTGGGTGGCGGTGTGTTTGGCTAATTGCAGAGCAATAAGGGGAAGTGTGAGTGATTACTGTGCTCGAAACGCTACGTGCCCTGTCGTGGTGGTCAACAAAAAGGTCTTTGAAGGGTAGAGAGGAGCGATTCGATCTTGTACCTCTGCCTTCCTTCCATGGCTAAAGGAAAGATTCTGAGATTTTGGGATGATTAAGGTTTTGGGAAGTTTGGAGAATAAGAAGAAAATTTAAAAGTAACTAAAGCAGTGTATATATTTATGGTTTTCTCTATATAACAAGTTTTGGAACTTGGTTTAGCCGTTCAGTTAGTTGTTTGGATTTGTATTTATTCCAGTGAATTAATTTAATAAATTTTTTTTGAGTTTTGTTACTAATTTACCAATAATCACATATCTAATATTGTGAGAAATAAAAATGTATTTTTATTTAGAGTCATTAAAATCATAAATGGAAATCAATGGAATAGCAGAAAGAAGCAAGCCATACTCTGCAGTCAAGCAATGTGAAACATTATATATTATGTTTTTTTTAATCATAATTCATATTATTAAGTTTTTAAAATATTTTAACATTTACAATTTTTTGATAGTAGATTTTAAAATCAAAATGTTGGAATGTTTGAATTGTGTTTTTGATGATAAAAATAGATTCAGTACCATAGAGAATCTTTAACCTATACAAAATCTTGAAATTTGTATGCTATAGTCTATAGTTACCTAATTCAAACAAATGGGTATACTATCAAGCCAAACCTATTTTCCTAGGCATCTTACAGTACCAGGGAATTTTCTAGTTTAATATGGCCAAACTTGGTAATTGTGCTATAATCTAGATTTTCAAAAAAAAATACCAGATTTTATTATAATCTTCTCAAAGTTTCTATTATTTCCCAAACTAACCAACCTATTTTCTTAAAAATCTTACAATACTCACTAAATTTCTAAACTTGGTAATTATGCTATAACCCAAATTTAAAAAAAATAATCAAATTTTATTATAATTTTGTTAAAATTTCTATTATTTCCCAAACTAACCCATAAGTTCTTTAAACTACAATTAATTTTATTTATTATAACCCTTAAACCCATAAGTTCTTTAAACTACAATTAATTTTATTTATTATAACCCTTAAACCCATAAATAATACTTAATAATTATCCTCAGTAAACAGCTTTACAAGCCTCCCGATCATCACCCATTAATTTCTGGGATATTCTGGTTGTAAGACATGCTCCTTTCTCCGAAATAATGGCAAATCGGACACCAATTTGTAGGATATTCTGCTCGTAAAATGGGGGGAAATCTTTGTGGAAGCATCGTTGTCATGGCACGTGATCCCATCACTTGTTAATACACATGTCAATTTGTGATTGACTAATTTTAATAATGGATTTTATTTTATTTTATTGGTAAATTAAATGGGAAAAATATATTTTAATTATTTGTTAATAAATTGTTATTTTTTAATTAAAATTATTATATTATTTAATTATTAATTTAGATAAAATTTATAGGGAAATGTATTTAATTATGTGCTAATAAATTGTTATTTTTTCTTAAAATTATTTATAATATTAATTATTAATTTATATGAAGTTAATCATTGATTTAGTACATGGTATTATCAACATATATATTTATAAATAATGATTTATTTTCCAACTAGATACACTCCACATATGCTTCGACTTTAACTTAGTCGCTTCAATTTACTTAACAGCAAATAGTGGATGTAGTTAATGGAAATGGTGAATAAGATGTCCACCTACACATTCAAACTCTAACTTAGGTGCTTCAATGTACTTAATGACAAGTGGTGGATGTAGTTACTACAAATGGTGGATAAGATGTCCAACTACACACATTCAATGGAACCTCTATGCTCAAGATTCCAAACTTGATAGTCCAATGCAAAATTTTTAAATTAAAATGAAATGTGAGAGGGAGGTAGTATAATACTACATTTAGTGCTTCTTAACCACCATTTCGATAAGACTAATGGATATAAGTAACACTTTAGGATGATTGTGTCATGTTGATGTGATAGGATGGTGTGTTTGGCTGATGTGGTAAAGAGATAGATCAAGATGACATGATGATATGATAGGTTGATGTGTCAATTGGCATGGAAAAAAGTTGACACAGCCACTAATGTGGCATCTATTTTGGTAGTGACATGGGTTACGGGAATTTGAAAATCTAGAAGATTGTAAAAATGAGATTTTATGTTTTTTTTTGAATTTGGAAATTTCTAGTTATCAAGATTTCTAGATATTTGATGTTTTTACCATGTTGATTAAGCTAATTTGTCACTAACAATGCTAAGGTGGAAGCCAAGTGGTACTCATGAGGACAAAGGTGGCACATAATTCCAAATTTAACTTTTCCATGAAATGGAACTTTTGGAATTATCTAGATGTGATGATCTAAAAATCTAACCATTGACACATTCGATGCCTATAAATATGGAAGAAATAGAAATGTCATTCGTGGAAAATAAATACTAGGATCTAGATAGTGACTTGGCAAGTCAAGGTGTTGGACTAGTAGTTGTGTGTAGAGTCAATTGTCAATTGTATGGACCTTGACACTATACAAATAGTAAAACTTTTGAAGGCTAATTTTTTTATATAGAGTTAGGATTTAAATGAAATTTATATTTTTGGAAAGCTTTTGATGAAAAAAGATGTTAGAAATTTGAAAAAAAAAAAAAAAGACGAGAAATCAAAATTTATTTTTAATAATCATTAATTCAAATATTTAATAAAAAATTCATTATTCCCTTAATTTTCAAAAATAGATAATACTAAATAGAAAGTGAAAATTCTAATAATTATGTATTAACTCTCTATCAGAGTAATCAGGAAAAAGTGTAACCATTAAAATATTCAGGAATAAGTGTAACCATTAAAATTGTGGGTTCATTCAGTTAATAACTACCAACACATGATGTTAAATAGATGGATAATAGTGATTATTTAATGGTTTTTTTAAAATAATTAACTATATACTTCAGTCATATCTCAATAGAAAGTATTCATATATATATATATATATATATATATATATATATATATATATATATATATTCGTATGTTTATTGAGATTAAATGAATGAGCATTACATGTGTATTCTCTAGAGAAAAAATTGGTAATTTTATTTCATCCCGTTGTGAAAAATTACATTTAGCATTAGCTTTCATAAATAATTTTTATCAAGTTTTTTAAATTTTGTTATGTTTTAAAAGGTTTATTGATCATATTAGACTTTGTTTTTTTCAGTGGATTAAATATATACCATTTCCAAAATCACATGAGTGAGAAATTGAAGAAAAAGACTACTTACATATTCTCCTTATTGGTAGGAGTCTCAAAAAAAGCAAAATAGTAAAGTATAAAATAAAATATTTAAGTAATGTAGCTCCTTAGAATTATAACCATTTCCTCATAAATTATCATAATCATATTTTCCACTAAATGAAAGTGTTGTTACACTAATTGTAGTAGGAGACACCATCTTTGAGATGGTAAGAAATAAGGAGACCATGAATTCTTATCTCACAATCAACTATCATAATATTGCTCAAACATCTAATCTATGTATACTTGCTGGTTTTAAATATTCCCCCTTTTGAAAAGTCAATATGCATAGATTATAGAGTAATAATATCTCAAAAATACAAAAAAAATGTTGTATCATTTTCCTTCTTCTTCGTACATGTTTTGACCAAAAATATTCATCAGGGAAGTAATAATATTCTTTGAAGAGAGAGTATTTACTAAAATATTTCCTTATTAATCTTACTCAAATAAAAATAAATCATAAATAACAATCTTTTTTTATTTTTCTTTAATATATATTTATATATAACATATTATATACATAAATATTAATATCATATAAACTTCACTTAAAATTTTGATCACAATGTGTACTCTAATTTTAACTATGATAATAAATTAATTATATATATACATTATATTTATGTTATAATAAATTTAGTACTCATTAATCTAAATTAACATTGTTTTAATTAAATAAAAACTTATAATTTTTTTTAATAAACTAATATTTCATTTTATAAAATTTATTAAATTTTATATTAAATTTTAATTATTATATTATATATGGATTTTT
The DNA here is from genome assembly GCA_000404065.3 of Pinus taeda. Lineage (NCBI taxonomy): Eukaryota > Viridiplantae > Streptophyta > Pinopsida > Pinales > Pinaceae > Pinus > Pinus taeda. The sequence continues at coordinate 80,940 of APFE031695075.1, read as the reverse complement.
GGAATTTTACATTTTATTCTCTGATCTTAGGTTTAAACTAACATCTTAATGAAATTCAACTTTCTATTTGCTTCTTTCGATCCATCCACCTTCCACTAGAATAGTTATAATAATTGTTAACCTTAACCCACATTTATGATTATCTTTGTTATATTATTTAATTAAATAAATGATAATTATTTGTTTGTGATTTTGGAATATATATATTTATAGACATTTTTAGAAAGGAGATGGGTAGAATTTCAAAAACTTTAATTAGTGGATTTATGTTTGGATCATGTAGATTTTTTTTTTGGATATTTGTGACTATTTAACTCATGGTGAATTTTAGTGATTCAATAATGAAGATATATATTTTTTTTGAAACAATGGTTGTTGGATAGATAAGATATTCTTCCGTTTCATATAGTTCCATTTTGAAATTGGGATCAGGCTTCCTCGTAATTTAAGAAGTTTCTTCCTTCAATATTCCTTTGCATGAGGAAGCTTTCAACTCTGAGACTCTGAGACATAGAAATCTCATTTAATAGAAGATCTGAATATTTCTCCCATGGCTCAAAGTTCTTTCGTTGTTTCTTCAACAATATTGAGGACAAGAAGGCTTGGTATTTTCATGCTAGCATGGTCTCCCACCTTAGATATGATAATAACATCAATCTCCACAACTCTAGTTTGGGTAAGGCTTCCAAACCTACCATTGCATCTTTGCAATCTCTAATAGTTATGCTTTATTGGGAATGCTCTTGGAAAGTTTTTTTTCCATATCCAAGATACAAGAAATTATAAAACTACTTATTCTCGAATTTGTGTGGAGATGGAATTCAATAAGGGTTTTCTCACTAAGATCAATTTGATAGCCCCAAATTATGTTTGGGTCCAAAAGTTTGACTATGAGAATGTTTCATTTGGGTGTAGAGCATGCTATGAAATGGGGCATGTAATAAAACTCTCCCCAACCGTCATAGCAACATAGGTCTGAAAAAAATACTGAAGGTCTAATTGGTGGGAAGGAGCTTAGGGTGATCACTATACAGTATAGAAAAAAGAAGAGTCTTAGGATAAGAAAGAACTAGAAGATAAATCAGAAACTGATATTGCCAAAGAAAATGCATAAGGGGCAATAAAAGAAAATCAAGAATAATCGAATGAGAGTGGAGATTCTTTGGACCCAACAAAAGTGGAAAAGTAGCAAACCCTCATGGAAAATAGATCCCTTCCAAAAACCACAAGGAAAAATGAGATTCTTTGGACCCAACAAAAGTGGAAAAGTAGCAAACCCTCATGGAAAACAGATCCCCTCCAGAAACCACAAGGAAAAATGTTGGAAATGCCACTTCTTGGGCAGAACATGGGGATGAGGAAGACTTCAAGAACAACAACATGAATAATGGAATGTAAATGTGTGGATATTAGGGGTCTTTCCTAAAAACAATTAGTTGGAAAAGGACTGAGATTTTTGTGTCATGGAAACTTGCTTAATGTTTGAACTGAATCTCAATGTTCAATTTCAAACTTGCAAGGAAGATTAGAATATAGAAAGGTTTTGGCTTTGAAATCCATTTTTTTTAGTAATACAACTCTCTAACCATTAATTCTATTTAAAAAACAAAAAAACATAACCATATTTATAATTTTAATCTAAATATTCTTTGAAATTTCTACCTCATAACTACCATTCAACGATAACCCACCATCAAATTTAGGAAAATCTATTGAGGAAGACTAGCATAATGACATTTGAAATTGGCTATCCCATATATGTATAAATGAAAGTGATACAAACTTTGTAGGTGTACATGATACTATCACTGATACAAACTCTGTAAGTGTACATAAACTATCAAAAATGGGCAGATGGTGTAACTATTGGTGAAATCAGAGAGGCAAAGGTGTTACATATTTGGCACTCATGTAGGTTGTTTGTCACCTTCAAATTTGTTGGTTTTGTGAAATTTGATAAATCATATTAAACATTTTGACCCACTTTATAACATGAACATCAAATTTTTGGCTCTATCAATAACTGACAATTCGATCCTCAGTTTCTATCATGGCCAACAATTTAAGTAATTAATAACTTGGAAACCCTCGATGTCGGCTCACAGGGATATTGTCCGGAAAAAGTCCATGGATGAATGATAGTCGAATAGCAAGTAGCAAAGGTTGTTACTTTCTACATTGAAAAAATTAAGCAACTGGTCCCCTAAGATTTGCAGTTCAATTCAATGGGCTGAAGATGATAGAGACCGAAGCATACGATAGTTATATGTTTTTTTGTCTTTTTATTAAAAAAAAATTATTTTTGTATTAAAATACTAAGAAATTAAGACCACTGTTGATGGTCACACCATCAGTGTAAAGTGCATGGCCTTTGGTTTCAGCGTCTTTTAAGCCTGTTTGAGCCTCTGACAATTGGCCAATCAGAATAGAAGCTTGTAAAGCAGCTCGGCATTGGGTCAAAACCCTCTAAAGCAATTGAGTTCGAACAGATCTCCTTTTAAATCTTAAATCTTTCTGCATGTTAATAAACTTTTAATTTCAGCGAGAGAATGTAATGGCTCTCTGTAGAAATTATAGGTTTTTGCCAGAAGAGAGACAAAAAGGGGATGATTTATAAATCCTGATCCTGAGTAAGTAGTTAGGTAGGTGTAGACCTGTACAGTGTCAATCCTGGCCCTCTGTTTGCTTCTTTCCAATAGAACTTACATCATAATTGGCTGTGCAAAAGAGTGGCATGAACATGGGCATGCTCCAAATCTCTCATTAAAGGTAATGGTAGGCACTTCTTACAATAAATTAATTAAATATCCAATAGCAATAGCAATGGCAACGACCATCCAAGTAACTCCTTCGGTTGAATCTGCCAGTAGAAAATATATTTATGGTAGTTAGAGTCGATAATGGTTGTTGTATCTTCTTAAGACTGGTGTGATGAAGCGTGTAGTACGAATATTATATCCTCTATATGTATTTCAATACTATTGAGAACTGATAAGATCAAGCCTTGGAAGAATATTTGACAAAATAATTTTTATTCAGTTAGTCACATGAAGTCAAGAAGTTGAACTCTTTACAAAGTTTTATATTAGGATCATAGCCCTTTATTTTGTTCCACACAGCCTCCCCAAAATCGCACAATCTTTCAATTCCTGATGGAAGAAACCCACAGGCACTAAAAGATGAAATCACGAATCACTCCCAGGCATTTGGAATTCTATTCTGAAAACACTTTTTTGTTGACAACCACAACAGGGCATTTGGAATTCCGGCTGCAGTAGTCACTCACACTGCCCCTGATTGCTCTGCAAATAGTAAATCACATAATTACACATGAATCTGCAAATTTATTCTTTGAATAGATACAACAATAAAAATTACAAATTACAGTAAATAACTACCTAATAAAACCACCATGCCCATGGCTTCCGACGACCAGCAAATGTGCCCCCAATTTAGCTACAGCTTCGCATATCCTCTCCTTGGCCTCGCCAGTCACAACATGGGTCTCTGCCTTCACACCATAACGATCGCAGATCTTCAGAGCTCGGTTTAATACCATTTGGGTGCTCCTCTTTGCATCCAAGTCCAGAAATTCAAAAACTTGATTGCTTAGAATATAAGCTGCATGGACAATACAGATAATTTAGATTACAGAATCCCAAAAAACAGAGCAGATTGAGAAATGGGCAAAATTTCAAAAAGTTTTGAAAGTAATTACCAGGACCCGCAGAAAAAGAGGAATCAGTTGATTGGACATGGATGAGAATCAAGTTATACAATTGCTGCTGCTGGATATCTGTTGTTTCATTTACTTTTCCTGCTTCAATTGCTGAAAGATGTTTGCAGGCCCATTCACAGGCGCGCATACTCTCCTCACTCTCATCCACTGCAACCACAATATTTTTCACCATCTTAATTCTATGCCCCTTTAAACTTTTCAGCAGCTAGAATTGAACAAAGCGGAAGATGGATTGGCTTGCATCAACTGCTAGCTCTGGCTACTGATTGTATGGCATTCTATAAATACTAAACAAACACCCTGGCTGTACATTCTGCTAGAAAGCTGTTTAATATTATAATTTTTTTGCTAATTGTCAGAATATAGTTACCCATTAATTTTTTATAATTCATTTAAGAATGGAAAGTGTGATGTACCATAATCAATTTTAAATTCTAATTATTCAAAGGGTCATGAGATATTCTGCCCTATCTATTTAATGTGCAATGCCAGATCTGCTCTTGTCATTTGTCATGAACCACACTGGTTGATTCAAACTATGTGATTTTTGCCGAAATTTTTTCTCAAAAATCCCTAGATTTTCTAAACTTTTCTAGTTTTTAAATTTTGAAAATATGGAAACTTCCCACATTCCATCAATGATGCATCAATCCCCAATTATTTTAAAGATATAATACCCATAATTCATGGTAAGTACTAAGAGGTATGAAGGAATTGCAAATGGATGGATGCCAGCTCTGTGCAATAATTTCAAGCACGTCTATTACGAAACAGCGCCGTTCACCTAATTCGTTGAAATTGCGGTCAGCCGATTGACAATGGGTGAAATTGCTGTCAGTTTATGGAGACTTTGCAGGGTTAACGAAATACAAAAGTAATCGGTCTTGTAAGTTATCTTTCTTGTTGTAGATTTTAAAATATTTTGTAAATAGTAATAATGTTGTTTATATGTATATATTAGTTAGGAGTGTTTTATATATATATATATATATATTATATATAATTTGGTAAATATTTTTTAAGTATAAATAAAATTTTAAAAAATTGATTTTTGATTTTTGATTTTTAATTTTAAATTAAAAAAATCGAAAAAATAGGTTATGAACTTAACTAAAATGTTACTAAGTAATGAATAAAAAAGAAGACTAAAAGATCGTACGCTCCATACAAATAGCATAACCCAACCATAGACACAAACTACTTTAGGAATCGAGTGGATCATGCCCCTTCAATACAAATTAGATTATGGAAAGATGGCAGCTAAGTGGTGTTTCAATTTTATTATTATTTTTAAATCAAATATTTTAGTTTAATCATTTCTATTAAAATAAGATAAAAATAAAAATAGCTATATTTGTATACTTAATTAATATAAAATTAAAAATATTGATTTTATAAATTAAAAAAATATATTTTATTGTGATGAGTTGAAGAATAAGGAAATATTAATGTATATTGCCATAATAGGGAACCCATCTCTTGATTAGTGGCAATTTCAAAAAGATTTGTTAAGACATTTGGTATGGGACATTTGGAAACATCGCAAAGCGAGCTTGAGCATATAAGTCATGGACAATGGTTTGGTTCCTTTGTTGGTGGTTTTGTGGTATAGAAGACTGGAAGGTGGTGGAATCGACATTGGGCATGCACAGGCTAACAACCTGTGCATGTTTGATACCCTGGTATTTCAGTGGGAAGCTATTGCTATAGGGAGGCAAGAATCTTAGGACGGTCATAGGGAAAAGTTGTGGCACATAATTTGGGATCCAGGAGCGAGTGATTGCTAGAATTATTTATGTTTCATGGCTTCTCAGTGGTGTTCTTGGTGGATAAAATCTAGCATCTACACAGTCCTATGGGTAAGTTCATTTTTGTTGTGTGGTTTCTCCTTGTTGTTTCTCTGAGTCCCTATCTTGGCAACGGTCCTTTGGTGTGGAATTTCTTGTGTTTTATGGTGAAGTGTGGTGAATTGGCAGTTCTCTTGCCATTTTTCTCTATTATCTATAATCTTTGGGTGTTGTGTAGTAAGTAGTGGAATTTTAGTGTTTGTTGGGGTTGGTTGGGGCGTGGAATGTCGTCCCGAGGAAGTTGGGGGAGTATTGTGCTTGATGGGAGGTGGTGGAGCTCGAGTTGTGCCTTGGTGACGCGAGTGCCCATGGAGAGTAGCACTATCAATTTTTTTGTTGGGTTCAAGCGGTCTGGGGTTAACGAACATGAAGCCTATGCCTGTGATGTCACACAGTTTCTCTTCTGGTGGTTTGGTGTGCTTGTAGCAATGTTTAGGCAATGGGGAATTGGCTCAGGACATGACCCTTTCTCCGAGCATTGTTGACCAGCCTCCCACTCCGGAACAATTGGATTCTCAGATGAGGTGTATTATGGAAATGTTGGAGGAGATGCGACAACAAAGGCATGATGATGAAGTCTTCGCTTTCCTGAATGACTTGCAATAGAACCAATGGAATATCTTAGATAGTTTGGGCTCCATCTGGAGGAGTCAATGATGTGCCAATGATTGCCTAGATCAGATGGAGGGGTGTTTAGCACATGTGGAGTATCACGCTCATGGTGACCCTCATCCTCTAGATGCAAGGGAGCAAGTTATGCTCCTGATTTGCCTCATGTCCTATGATGGATATTGTTTGTCTTCTCATTCTCTCCATTTTTTTGGGTCTTATGGTCTCTTTACTGTTTGATATTTTGTAAAGCTTGGGAGGTTGTTCTCGGGTTTTTTTATGCTCTCATAGCTAACAAGTCTGATCAGAGTGAGGGGGAGAGAGCAAGGGATATCATGTCTATTTTTTTATACAATTTTGATGAATTAATAGAACTCTTTTGATCGTGTGTGTGTGTGTATATAAATATATATTTATTATTTTTATTTATTTTAAAAGAAATAAATAAAACATTTGTGAACTTTATATAATTACAAAAAATCAATCATTTTATTTATCAATTTTTTAATAAAAATGTCATCAAAATTTCATAATTAATAATTAAAATTTATATCAAAATTCACATCTTATAAATCACATTAAAACTCACCTTTTTTTAATAAATTACCTATATAACTTTTTAATCAAAACATATGTAATTAATAATTAAAAATGGATATCACACATCCATTTTTTTTTTTTTAAATATTTCATTAGCAAAAAATACTTTTTACATATGAAATTTTAAAATAATTAGGAGAACTTTAATTTTGATCAAAATTCATAAAAGTCAAAAAGCTTCAACAAATACCAATTTCTTTATATAAACATGTATTTATGGTTAAAATGTATAAAGTACAACCTAAAATAATAATATAATATGTATTGTTGTTTCCCATTGCAGAATTTAAATGGAATACATTAATATTTTAAAGACTAACATTATTTATAATTTTAATGATAATATATATATATTTTTTATTTTTTTAAATTAAATTTAAAAGTAAATAAGATAATCCGGCCAGATTCAAGAATAAAAGTTTTAAAATTTTAATAAAAGAGTTATAAATTATATACTACACATAATGATGTATGAAAAATTAAGTTTTCTCGAGAAATTTCAACTTTTCAATCTAGATTATATGAACCGATTTTATTATTTATTTAATTAAATATTATTTATCATATCTCAAAGAATTTAAAATAACATACACAATAATACAAAGAGAAGAGTTTTTGGTAAATCTCTGCATTTCCATTAAAACAAAGGAAAATGTATATGCATAAACTCATAATCATATATTTCTCTCTTGGCTTGATTGTACATTCACTTGGCCATTTGTTTTCCCTTTAACCTTACAATATTTATAATAACATATAAAAATAAAATATTTTTTCTTAAATCCATAAATCAATCCACAAATCACTTATGCTTTTCAAGGTAGGCTAGTTTTTTTCCTTATTTACAAAGTCTTTGCATATCCATAGCTTTTCTAAATCCTAAAAGCATCCATAATAGTTTCTAATATTAATAAACTTTTTCTTATCCTGACAACTTTCTAATTTCTACCAAGGTTTTTTTGCTTACAACCTCATGTTTTATTTCCTAATTTTTTTCATGCCTTAAAAGACAAATTTTCTTCTTAAAAATCTTATCTCTATCTATAGTTCTCTAAAAAATAAAGAAATTAAAATTATTTACAATAAGGAAATAAAATTCCCTTTCCATGTTAAGACCTGGTTTGGAGCTTTGTCTCCAAAAAACTTGATGACTTGGAAGCTCTAATCTCCTGCATCAGACTCCCAAGGTAGAAAAAATTCATGACCTCTTGGTCATGTGTCATCAATTTCTGAATCCTTCAGGATCCCAAACCTTGTGTTGTAATTGTTCCTTCATCTTTGCATGTTTTTGTTCACTTGCATTGTTGATACAAGGTATTGCAATTAGCTAAACATTCTCATTGGTTTTCCCTTTTTTGTTGCATTTTCTCTTGGATGTTCTCCTCATCAGCGTCCACATTCCATCAATCTCATCATCCAACTCTATCCTTAGCTGAACTTCATGCTTGTTTTCAACATGTTGCTACATATCCTCCTTTGTCATAAAAGTTATAAAAATGTTATTCAATTTTGGCTTACATACCTCCTTTACAACTTGTTGACCATACATTGTAGTGTTTCCCTCATTGTCTTTCAAGACAATTCCCCATGGAAAATTTTAGGGGCGAATTTTTGCCCTGGGCAAAATTAAGGGGTTTTATATTTTTATTGGGCGAATATTTTGTATCACATTACATTGTTACAAATCGCCTCAAATTTATTTTATAAAAAAATTAGGTATGGAGGTTAGCCCACCTTATTTAAGGGAGAGAGTAAAAAAAGTAAATTTAGCCCTTGAAATTAGGAGTACAACCTTCCATTCGCTCTAATTTTCAAGAATAGGTATTTATGATAGTTATTTCACCCTCCACATTCAGTGTAAAAAATGTTTTTTTTTCTTTCATTTTCCCGTATTTCATGGTATTGGGGTTAATATCGAGAAAATGACCTTATTTTTTGGAACAAATGGTCACAAAAGAATAATTCATTTTATTTAAAAATTCAAGTTTCTTATTTCCATGTTTATTTAAAGATTGAATAATGTTCTTGTCATATTCCAAGTTTGCATCTGTTTAGTCATAATCATATAAAGAATAATGGAAAATATTTTTTAAAATTTACTCCATAAGTCACCTTATATTTACGTGCAAATAATAAAAATATAAATAAAGTGGAGTATGATAAATTAAATAAATAAAACGTCTTTTTATACTTACTCAAAAGTATGGTAAATAAATAAAAATATAAATAAACGAGAGCATGGTAAATAAATAAAACATTTTTTTATATTTACTCCAGAAGTCACATTATATTTAAGAACACTAAAAAATGTGTTATATTTAGGTGGAGCCTATGGGCCAAATACCATGGGCCAAATTATTATTAGTACCATGCAAAAAAACATTATTAACCCATTATTAACCCTAATATTAGTATTAATAAAAAAAGATGGCACATGGTATTGACGCATGGTATAAAGGGGGGAATTAAACTAGCATAGATCCATCTTTACTCCGGATCTACTAAGCCTCGAGAGGGATCAAATATCGTGATATGCAAACTAGCATAGAGTGAAAAAATATTTGATTCTCGGGCTTGGTAGATCAAAGTAAAACTGGATATTGTAATTTAATGTCACTTAAACATTTTAATTTGGTTAAAATAAAAATCAATTATTAATTTTATTAATTTTTATAAATTACTAATAGTAGTTTTAAGCTCTAGGTTTATGATAACCCATGGTATTGACCCATGGTAATATCATTGGTATCATGTGAGCATAGACTATTTAAAGGGGAAATTCTATTAGCTTAGATCCATCTTAATTTTGGGTCTACCAAGTGCTGAGAGGGATAAATAGATTTCATCCCTCCAAGAGTGGTAGAAGTGGAGTTAAGATGGATATAGGTTGGTTTTTATGATAATGAAGATATTAAATAGGCTTGGGAAATTATATTATAAAAAACATCTTAAGGTGAATGGTTCCTAAAAGGGGGAGATTATGCACCAAAAAGGAAATTAATCCACATGTTACAATGTTGTTAAAAAATGCAAAACGTATGAAGGTAGTGAAATATGCTAATAAGCAATTTAGATTGGGAGAGACGTAATTAAAATTTTATTATTTAATTTAAGATTTCCAATTAAAATAATAATAAATCTATATGTATATATTAATATATTGATTAGAAGGCTTCTGACAACTGTCACTTCTTTCCATTAGATCCCCTTCAAGTCTTTGGGATGCCTACTACTTTCTTATATTATATAGTTGGGGCTTGCTACTTGTTGGCGTGTTGGGGTAAACAAAATGTGTGTTTTTTTGTTTTTGTTTTTTTTTGTTTTTTTATATCTCGCATTTGGAGTCTATAGAATAAGAAAGAAATTTGATAGCTTGACAAAAGTGGTGCAAAATATGTTTTGTTTTGTTTTGTTTTTTTATTTTTTTTAATCTCGTAGTTGGACTTTATGGAATAAGAAAGAAATTTGATAGCTAGACAAAAGTGGTAGAGAAAAGATTAATCTCTCCTACCTTGACAGAACTGGTGGTCAAGATCAACACCTACAAGAACTTTGTTGTGGAATATTATCAAAACTAATAGAAGGATATGAAAGAGTGTACAGTGAGAACCTTGACAAACATGGCCACTGAAACTTGCAACATTGTTTGTAGGAAGAGAAAAGTTTGTTTGTTTCTTCCAAACATGTATGTTAGTATATTACAATTTAATGAATATGTTTTCCTATTGTCATATATGGTTTCATACTTTAACAAAACATTCGCCAAGACTTCACTTTTTATTATTCAGTGAAAAATTTGCCAAGATCTTACAAGATTTTATAATTCAATGATAGATTCGCCATGACTTTACAAGATAATATAATCTTGTGAGAGATTCGTTAAAAAAATTATATATACATATTATATTATTGATAAAATCGACTCTCATTTTTCCTATGTATCATGGAGATTCGCCCATTTATTATACATATAAATTTAGGGTGGTTCTTAAAATTTTCCCTGAAATACAGCCACTGAAACATGCAACATTGTTTGTAGGAAGAGAAAATTATGTTTCTTTTTTCCAAACATGTATGTTAGTACATTAAATTTTAATGAATATGTTTTCCTATTATCATATATGGTTTCATTCTTTAGCAAAACATTTGCCGAGACTACACAATTTTTTATTATTCAGTGAAAAAATTGCAAAGATCTTACAAGATTTTATAATTCAGTGGAAGATTCTCCATGACTTTAGAATATAATATAATCTGGTGAGAGATTTGCCAAAAAAAATATATTACATATTATATTATTGATAAGATCGCCTCCCATTTTTCCTACATATCATGGGGATTCACCCATGTATTATACATATAAATTGAGGGCGGTTCCTAAAATTTTCCTTGCAATTCCCTCTTCTTCAAGTTCTAATTTTGCATATTGAATATGTATTCTTTGGCTTATTATCCTCTTCTCCAACAAATTAATCTCCTCATACAATTCAACAAAACCATCTTGAACTTTATTTGTAACATCCATGCAATATCCATCACTTGGGTCTTTTGCAAACCACTCTTCCAAAATTTCCATCTCTTCTTCTGTGCTTCCTTCCTATGGAATAATACTTTCATTCAGTATTCCAATGATTGGAATCTCCTTGAGTATGTCTTCTTCAAGTGTCTCTTCATCCTTTATAATCTTCTCAACATTATATTCTTGAAGAATTTTTGCATCATCGTCATCCTTCATGGAAACTTTCAATAGTTGTCCATCTCTAATATTTGTGAACACATGCTTAAGAAAAAACTCCTCGATCTCAGCCATATCCTCCCACAACTTCATTTCTTCATCAACCTACATAATCACATCATCTAAGTTTCATTCGTCACCTGCAACCATACAAAAAGGGTTAGATTCAAAAATATGAGGCTTCTCATTTGATGCCTCAGCCACAACATCTCTATGTTTAACTAAACTAGTTAAATGGTTCATCAAATTGTCGGTAAATTTTTCATCAACATATTTAGCTTCCTCTTCATCAAGGAATAGTCTTTGTTTAAAAACATGCATTTCATATTTAGTTGTTATGAGTTACTCCTTCAATCTGACATACAACCTTTGTCTTAGCTTCATGTGCAATGAATGCCATCTCACCTTCTTCTTCTTCATTTTCCAACCATATCTCTAGTCTTCCTCATATTCTTGTAGCAACTCCACTAGTACACTAACACTAGTATAAAATGAGAGATTAGTGACTATGTGACTAAAAAAGTTAGCCACCACAATTTTTTCAAGTGATTTACTACTAAATTTGACCAATTTTAAATGACCCATCTAAAAACTACTAACTTTAACGACTAATTTAATCTAAGGACAAAATATACAACTAGATAATAAGTGACCCAACTAAAAACGACTAACCTGAATGACTAATTTGGCCTAGGTCTAAAATTTATGACTAGATAATAAGTGACAAAATTAAAAATGATCAATGTAAATGACTACTATAGTTCAAGAATAAAAATATGACCAATTAACAAGTACAACAAGTACATGAATTAGTCATTTATGCTAGTCACTTTTAATTGTGTCTCCAGAAATGAAAATTTGCAGTTTTGATATTGAAAACATGCCATAGTAGAACACCTAAGTTGAAAAGAAAGCATGCCAATTAAGGGCTTCTTGGTTGATGTTTGGCTAAAGAGGGAGCTCTAGATGTGTGTTTCTATTTGTCATGTTTTCATATACTTGTTGAATTGTTTCTTCATCCCTCATTGCAACTTTGACAAACCTAGTGGGAATATTTGGATCATAAGAAACCTAGGACTAAGAAATTTTGTCCAAACTAAGAACCAATTGATATAATATACACAAGTTTCTCTTTCCAATTTTGCAAGTTTTTAGCTTGAACTTACCAATGGTGCTGATAATTCAATGTTCTTGATTGTTTGATAGTTTAGTGGAGCCATCATTCCACATCGAAATGGGGTAATGTCACATGGATATCCTTGATTTGCTTGGTATTTCACCTTTAAACCCTACACAATTCAAAATTCTCACAAGAAATCCAACGTCTGAAATTCTCATGTCCATACACACTTCTTATATACCCAAGGGATAATTCACGTGAAACGATAATAGAGAATCTTCTAAATAACCAAACAATGAGCCTAAGAAGGGACAAAGGAACAAAACTTCCACATAGATAAAGAATGTACAAAGTGAAATGGAGGAATGAGTTGTTTTTCACAACAGAAAGTGAAGAAATCATCGGACTGACACAATCCCACAAAAACCTTATAAATCCAAAACCTTATAATGGTAATGTGGTAAGAGTTGGCATAAAATGAATCATTCCATGTGCATTGTACGAGATGAAAGCATCGCGCCATTTGCATTGTACGAAATGACGACATTAAGGTTGGTTTTTGTCGCTGATTTTTTAAAGTTATTGAAATTAAAAGTTTTAAAACATACCTTATACCCAATTTTTTAACTTGTAATTTTTTTTGTTTTGCATAATTTTTGTTTTTACATAATATTAAATTAATATTTATTTATTTATTTTAACAATTAAATTACCATAAAAGAAAATTAACATAAAATTTCCTTTTATTGAATAGATTTAAAATCTAAAATTAAAAATACGTGTACGAGTCATCCAATAGCCTACGAAACAGGGGTCCAAGACCCAAAATATATAATCATCTATCAGAGGGTCACTATGCCCATCTCGTTCTCCATGTTATTGAGTGTCCTCTCTGCGTCCAATTCCAGAAATTCGAACACTTAGATCGACAAGAATATAGGTTTTGATTCCCGTCCATTCGATTGGAGCCAAGGAGCACAGATTCCTTTATATTATGATTTTAAGGTGATGATGGTGAGCAAGTTTGGTACAGATTCCTTTTTATTATGATTTTAAGGTGATGATGGTTGGCAAGTTTGTTCATGTTTGGACCAGAAAACCACCATTCTTCATTTTTAAGTTTCTTCGCCAATTCCGATGTCATGGCGGCAGAATTAAGTGATAAGATTGTTGCCCAGTGCCGCGTCTACAAAGGCTGAATCTGTCCTTCAAATGGGGACGGCTTTGAGGTGAGGAGTGCATCGTGGATGAACCGGTCTTCGTACTGGGGACGCATTTGAGGTGGGGCGTCTATTTATTATAAGTACTAAAAAGCGGCAGGAATCCTTGAAATGCAGGAGTTGGGTTGAAAGAAGTTTGTGACTGGGGCGAGAATTCTTCAAAGCTTATTGCTCGGTCGATCTGAATGCAGAGTAAAATTAGCCACATCCAGTGACTTTTTTTTCAAAGGAAGAAATGGCACCTGGAGCAACTTCCAAGTGTAAATAATGCTGTTCCAGGTTAGACCACAATCCGGATCAAGTGACTTCCCATCATTATGACGTTACTGGAAAGGCTGGCACTGGCGGCGGCTTCTTTGCATTCGGATAAAAAACGGAAAGGGTTTCCTCTCCTTATGATCATCATACTCGTGGCTCTGTTTGTAGGCCTGCAGTCCGGCTGTGCTATGAGCCTCTTGAAAATAATGATTCCAACGGCTACCACTTGTAGGTGGTTTGAGCTTGTTTTGTGTATTTGCCTTTGCAATGTGCTATCTTTAACCAGATGGTTAACATGTTAGATTCTGAAATATTTTGAAAAATCTACCATAGAAATAAAAATGCGCCTGATATATTAGAGAGATTGCCAATTCTGAAATATTTTATCTTTTCAATCATATGTTCAAAATATTCTGTAATCGAACTCAAGTTTCTGGAGTTTCTCTGTATTAAATATTTCATAGTCTTACAATTTTCTGATAAAATATATGCCAAGGCTTCCTGGACCCAATAAAGTAAGAAGAATGAACCTCCTCACTTGATTCCTTGAGTGTTGCTTTCAGTTTTGGAAGCTCTGGAAAGTAGCATGTAGAATTCTATAGGTCACAAATATTGCACAAGTTGATGCTATTGACTCTGCATGCCTTCAAGGAATGTTTCTCTTTATAGTTTGGACAGAACACAGCCAAAACTTTGTCAGCTTCATCCTGTGCCTTTTTCACTTGTGCTTTCGTCAATTGGGAAGATAAGGTAATAAGAAGATTGGTCTTGATATTTTTGAACAGAATTTTGATCACAGCTCTGGTCACATATACATTTGCAGATTTCTGTATTCTAACAGAGGCATCATGTGACATACTTCTCCCCTGTGACATTCCTCACGAACACCTTAAGCAAAGTTTTACTATCTCATAAAATGGCTTCTGGGATATTTCTCCTTTTCCCAACAGGTTCAACATGTTGAGGCAGTCATCTCTCATTCCTCGGAAAAATATTATCTTCAAAATTTCTAAATCCAGATCACTATGTTTGGATCTCTGTATATTATAAAGGAATCATTCCACATAATCTTCCAAGTTTTCTTCTTCCTTCTGTGTCATTCTAAATATCTCCTCTCTTAAATCTCTGGTTCGACAATAGTCCTGGTATTTTTCGAGAAACATAGTCTTCATATCTCCCCATGTTTGGATAGTGGCAGAACCTAGTCCCATAAATCATCTTAATGTCGATCCTTTCAGAGTGGAAAGGAATAGTTTTAGCTTTTGAACATGCTTCTCGGTGATAATCACATCAAAATTCATTTTTCGACATGTTTCGAACCAGCAAGTGTGGTTCATATTGTCCTCACAATGAACCACACTTGTTGATTCGAAACGCATCGACAAATGAATTTTGATGCGATTATCACCAAAAAATATGTTCAAAAAATTGATATGGATCACATAAGCCTTAATTCAATAATAGTTTTAGCTTCTGAGCATATGAGGTATAATCATAACTCTTGCACAGAACATCAAACTCAAACAAGAAAGTATCAAGATATTTTACAGTTAGTCCTTAGAAAGATGGAAGGGCTAATAGAGGGATATTTTTCATGGGAGCCTCTCCCCTTATATTACTTATTGGAAATTCAAAAGTGGTGATAGTGGCACTTCTCCTATCATTTTTATTGTTGTTGTTATTTTTATTGTCTACCATTGAAAATTCTCTCGATTCTTGTTCTGGTGAGTACCCTCCTAAAGATTGTTCAGTTGAATTCTCTGTGGATAAGGTTTCCTGTGATAATTGTTATATTGTTCTAGGGTTTTTTGTTTTACTACACTCCCTCAGTGTGGGTATTGGAAAGTGAAAGAATGTTCTTTTGATTCTAGTTCTTGATGTTTCCCACTAATTTTTCCTTGTCCTTCTAATCCAAAATCCTAGCCACTAGTGTCTCCTTGTTGTTCCTGAGTTGAGTCGACAGATTTGGGAGTTTGTAGGCTAGTTTGAGGAAAATGGGGTCCTAAAACAGAAGAACCAGATACTCCTGATTTTGATGTAGAAGTAGCAACTTTCTGTGGGACTGTTTTTCTTATGTCCTTATTTGGAGTTGACTGCTCTCTCTTCTTTTGAGATCAAGTCTTGGAAAAATGTTTTTCTCCCTTGATCAATGTTTTTCTTGTTCTTTTTATGACCCGTTTTACTTGTAGATTTATTAGAGTTTCTACATTACGTTTCTTCTTCACTCATACATTCTACACATGGACCCTATGTGCAATTATTTTTACACCCTAAGTGCCTCAATTACTACAGTGGTGAGCCTGCTCAAGTGTGTTAGAGCGATGCACAGGTTTTTACCTCTCGTCTTACCGCCTAGTGCCTGTAAAACTGAGGACACTATATCAAAAGGATATCCAAAGAAAAAATTACACATGTTAAGTGTTATAACTAATATAGACTTGAGCTTGCTTAGGTGTGTTATAACGATGCAACGGTTTATGACGGGTTCTTACCTCTCATCTTACTGCAAAACGTCTATAAAATTAGAAACACTCTTGTAAAAGAATTCAAAAGAAAGCATTGGCTGACTATATCAATTGACAACCTTCCCTGACAACAACACTAAAATGTCTGGTCATTTTTACTACTTCCACAACCATTAATTATCAACCAGGGTAAGTCTTCTTATTTCAAAGGTGACTGCATTATCTGTGATGATACATGTAATAGCCAGGTGAAACATAAAATAAAATATGTCGTTGAACACACTTGTAGGGATTAAAATACTTTTGCAGAATGGAAATTCAACTTGCAGAAATCAAACAACACACTGCATGAATGAAATACATTCGTCAAGGAAAGAATCCATGCTTCATAAAAGCTTCAGAATAAATATTGGTGCGCCATACACTATTAAGAATTAAATAACATAGAATTAATTAACCAATGTAACAACACATACAGTAAATCTGAAAGTAGAAGTGTATCTGTCCTACACTAAACATGTACAACGACAATAAGAGATCCACACTTAACACATAAAATAATTAACTATTCTACCAACACTGTGATCCTTGTTGAAGAGGAGGGCCCTTCCTCCCTAGCAGGGTGCAGGAAGAAAATGGAAACTTAGTTAAAAACTCAACACAAGAATTTATGGAACATCACCAGATATACTTCGTAATAAGAATGTCCGAAGAGTACAAAAATCAAAATATCGATATCTCCGCCCTATTGTCTGTCTATATTTTTACATGAGACTAAGCTCTCTTTATAAAGCCTTTTACAGAGTCCCGAATTTGGGAAACAAATCAGTCATGAGAATACGTGATTCTCGTGCTAATTATGCTAATGGACGTAATTTAAAAATATATAAATTGTTACAAGTTGTTTAAATAAATATCATTGTGGTTACACCACTCTTGTCTAGACACACAATTATAACCACCCAGATTTTCATTACTTTATATGGCTCCTTGACAACTATCTTTGAAAGTAACAACTACAGCCTTGACAATTCACGGTGTAACAACAAATTCATGGTGTAACAACAAAAGATGACAATCTGGGATGTAACAACAACTCGAACCATGTAATAGTAAGGAATAACATCAATCGTTCATCCATGACCATCAATAGCTATGGCAGAACTTGAAAGAAAAACATTCCAAAGAAATCTTCCAAAGACACCCTAGTTAGCTATTCTAAAGAAAGCATCATTTGATTCAATATTTAGCATAAAACAAAATAATATACGTCAAAGAAAATATTTCTTCTTTATCAAAGGGAGTGACATTAGACTAGGGAAATTGCAGGTGAAAATCAAGAAAAATGGCCAAAAATGGATGCCTGAAATATCCTTAAATATTTCACCCAACAATAGGTGTCATAAAACACCAAGGAGAGTTTTCCCCCAAGAGGACGGGGTTTGTAACAACCCCAGGTTAAAAGTTCATGTAATAGAGTTAATAAAAAAAATAAGACCAAGGTCATGGGACATGTATTCCAAGTTGAATGTTGGGCAAAATATCCTAGTGGGTGGCACTTTTGGTTTATTATGGCTAAGGAAATTGGCAAAGGCAAAGAGACATTAATTGACATCTTTTTATGAAAATAAAGGTAAATAGGAGAAAATGGAGATGAAGGGACACAAATTTTCATGAGAGGAAAATTAAAGGAAAATAGAGGAAATTGAAGAAAACAGAGGCCTCAATGATAAAATGGCTTCTGAAAATCAGTTCACAGCTTTTTGTCAGTTTGGTTTTGGAGCTCTCTCTACTCTCTCATACTATTGCACACTTATATCATTCTTAGAGCACTCTAGTATTGGAGAAAGGAAGGAAAAGGAAGGACAAGGAAATCAAAAGACATTCAAGGAAGGTTGAACCAAACAACTTCAACAGGAAGATTTGTAGGTAACAGGTTGCATAAGTAATTTCCTAGTTGATTTGTGAATGCATGGGACATGCATTTGTGTATTTGGTTCATTTGTTATCATCTTCATGGGTTTTGCCTGGTTTGACAGTGGTTTCAGCCTTACCTTGCAATTTCTAACTAGCCATGGTGTGTTGGGATTCTTTTTTGTTGAGGTTTGGATTGCCAGATGTTTTGGAACCAGGTGAGGTGGTCTTAGGAAAATTCCCATGGGTTGGGGGTGGAGGTGGTTTAATCTCTGGGAAGCCCTCAAATGGTGGGTGGAGACAAGAAACTTCCTCAAGGGTAACAGTGAAGAAACTTTGAGGCATCCAAGCTTGTTTTGGGCTTAGTGATCCCTTGACCTGTTTTGGCAAGATTATGATAGCTTGAGGGTGGAGGTGGTTTAATCTCTGGGAAACTCTGATTGTCTATGTTTCGAAATCCCACATTCATGCTTAGAATATGGCATGGGGGTGATTGGCTGAAAGAAATATTTGGTTCAACCCAATCTATTGTCTAGTGGTACGTGGAAGTTTTGCATAAGTTAATAAGAGTTATTTGCCTACTCTATTCTATGAACACTTGTACTTGTTATTATGATGATTTGATGGTTGTTCTATCATGGTTAATAATATGGTTATATGTTGGTTATAAGCATGCATTGACGATGTACTCTAGCTATGACTTGTTTGGAATTTGATAAGTATTTGATGGTTAATGAATGCATGGGCTAATGAGTCTTATTACAGCTATTATGAGAGGGCATTAGATCTTCTTGGTAATTCTCATATAAGTTTCAAACTCCTATGATCATATATGCATTCATGGCCTATAGTTTACATGTTCACCATATGTTTGACAAAATGAATATCACGGTTAGGCCTGGTTAGGTCAATTTCTTGTTAAAGTTTTGTATGTCTAGCATTATCATTATGTCATTTATCATTCATATAAGTCCCAGGTAGTTCTGGGCAGGGGTTTGGAGGCCGAGCTGGAATTGTGGCTCAGATCTCGAGACCGCATGCGCTGAATTGAGCAATTTAGGTCACAATCGCATGGAGCAAGCCTTGCGAGTGACGTTGGATGCCTTCAACGACATGCATGTAGTGTCATGGGTGCGGTTGGGAGTCTAGGTCACGAAACAAAGTTCCAGTTCAGAGATTGACCACCTGGGGTGTTTCTTTAGCCCCTGGATGATCTGTAGTCCCTGTAGAAAGTCAATTTATGTCAATAAGTTTTAGTTGTCGCCGCACTTCCATAACTGAAGCTTGGATTTTGGGTCATGTCATAGTGGCACTTCTCTTCACATTTACTTGGAGGGCTTCTAAAATCTGGTAAAAGCGGGGATGAGGTGTTACACCTTATTTTGAATGTTCAAC
Organism: Pinus taeda; assembly: GCA_000404065.3. NCBI lineage: Eukaryota > Viridiplantae > Streptophyta > Pinopsida > Pinales > Pinaceae > Pinus > Pinus taeda. Next base: position 61,038 of record APFE031695075.1, on the reverse strand, counting down.
GAAAACAAGAAAATTTTTGTTCTCTAATTGTAGATGATATAATTGTAAACATTATTTAACAAGAAGAGCACTATTAAACATGAAATATTTGTATAATTCACAACTACAACAGATGATGTATATAAGCATAGTACTAAACTAGGGCTTAAAATACTTTGAAATTTTCCATATGGTTGATTCGAAACCATTACAGGTTTCAACTATTTGTAAATATTTTAGCATTAGTAATATAGCCCTACTAATCACTTCAAACCAATCATAAATAATAGCGTTTGACATAAAAGGCAAAGAGGCAAGGCCATCCAAAGATATTGCTATAAAAAACCAAAGAGTTTCTAAGACTCCATTGAAATTCTTAATGCTAAGTGATTCAAGGATTATATAAATTCAGTAGAATGTAAAACAAACACCTAAGTAAACATTGAAAAATGATGCCATAATATTTTGTAAATATAGTGACACAAGTATTATTCAAATGCTTTCTTATACCAACGAATTCAAAATTCTCAATATTTAAAAAATGATCACATTAAAATAATGAATAAGAGACTTCAATATATTTCCATAACCCATAACAAAACGGTTACAGTGGCCAAAGAAACTATGAAAATGAAGGAAAAACATAATCCAAGTAGAACATAGATAATTTATACCATATTAACATCAACACAAAGTCTTAAGAATATCAACTTATTCCAATTATTGTGTGGAGTAATCATAGACCACTACCAACATAGAAAATTCAATGGTCATTATTTTTAAAATGCTAAACAAGCTAAATTTGTAAAGCTCTCCTTCAATGAAAGTTAACCCCACCAAGAAGTGAAGCATGCATTTTGTTTTCATGAATCTTGATGCACTTCACTACTACAACACTACTTTCAACAATCAACACCACAAACGCCATAGATGCAACACAAAAAAAACACAATGCCTAATCCAACACTAAAGCCAAAGCATAAAACTCCAAGTGGAATGTAACTCTATCATTTAAAGCTACAAAGGAGAATTGGAGGGATAATATATCTAGCAAAACTCAACCCATCTAAGCAACCATTCAACGAATATCTATAGACATTAATGAAATTTGTAGCATAAAGCCACCTTCAAACCACCCACACAAAACTCCAAAAAGACAATGCCGAAACAAATAGGCCTAGAACACTACAATGGATTATAAAACTAAACCCCTCGCACAATACAAAGAGCACAACACCTTGAACAAGAAACACAACCACCAAGATCTCAAAGGATTCACATTGGAGCCCAAACATGAAGCATTTTCAAATTCTAGTGCAAATGCAACAAGCATGAGATGTAGAGAGAAAAAGCAAACAAATGCAAAGGAAAAAAGGACTAAACCAACAACATAGAAAGAAAAAAACCATGAGAACCCTCCCATGTAGATTTCCAAGACATTCAGAGACTTGGGGTGCAAGGATAAATACTAACAAAATTGCCAACCTAGAACTCCTGAACACAAAAATGAACTTTGTTCTTGTGCACCTAGAGACTCACATAGACATGGTTTTCCTTTACAAATCCTATAATTTATTTTCATAACCTCCCTCTACTACCCAAAGCACCTTATAAACACAACCCCAAACACATACAAAGTCAGGGTGTATATATCAAGAGACAAAAACGCCGAAGAGAGTGACAAGACAACCGCAGGAACCATCCCATGTTGAACACTTGGTGCTTTGCTAGTAGGGTTCGTCGATTCCAACCATACAATGAAGTATCGACACCAAGGTCTTAGCGAAACATGCCATGCTCATCCCAAGTAGAGCTTGAGTGGTAAGTCCACGATGTGAACAACAACAAACAATAAAAGCAACCCAACAACCAATAAACAATACTAATATCACCAATATAGGGACAAAAACATAAGCAAACCCAAAACCTAAAAAAGTAAAACCACAAAAAAAGCAATAACAAAATTATGTCAAATGCAACCAACAACCCTCCAAATATCGAGAAAATATCGAGGAAATATCGAGAAAACTCCAAATACAAACAATACAGAGTAGCCAAAACCAACATAACAATGAGAACATAATCGTTGATGTACAATAGACTACATTCACTTCCGTAAGTCCTCTTGAAGGGAACTACAAGAAGACTCTATGAAGGGAGCTACAACAAAGCCATTTAGAATGCAAGCATCCACATATGCTCAGAGCTCTCCATGGAGGGTAAATGAAATATGGTGAGAAATCGCACCCTAAGGATCATAGAGCCAAAACGACATAAGTAGCCATAGAACAACAGCCAAGGGCATTACAAAATTCAATAGCGATGCAAATTCCTGCCAACTGCATTTTACATTGGTGACATTACCAAGTCATAGTCTAAATGTTCTAGGTTTAAGTTTTTCGGTCGTCTTTTTAGCTTAATTTACCTGGGTAAGAATTTGCTGAAATTACTAGTTTAATCTATGAAGTATGCACAATCCAAACGCCATATAATTTTTTTATAATATTAATACATTTATAAATTCAAAAACAAATTTTAAACAACAACAACAAAAATAAATGATCGGCCAAAATATATTTTACTAAATTCTAATAAAAAACTCCAAACATAAAATTAAAAACATTTGCAACCAACCACCATGACCAACCCAAAAAAATAGTAAAATCCATTCACGATGACCAACAACAACAAATCCAATGGAAGACATGTGGCTCCTGTAAGTTCTCCTTTATTTTAAAAACAGCACAAAACTACCGTCTCACACCTCGAGCATGAATCACAGTTCTTCGCAGAAAACTTCGTATTTGCAAAATAACAAATTAAAACCCAAACTTTACAGGACTTTTTTAATCGACGGCTAAAGTCCATCTGAGATTCTGGGACAAGAAACGTAAAGTTTTAAAAACGTACTTTGTTTAGTTTGAGAAGGAAATTGTTTACTTTGTTTAGATTCTAAAGCTTCATATGGATGTTGAATGGTTAGGGTATTTTAAATATAATGGTAGGTGAGGTGTTGTTTAATTATTATATGTTTTAGAGATATTGGTTAAGATTCGGCGAAATATTTTTTTTTTAATTTTTAAATTTTTTATGATTAATGTTGAGGCGTTCTTTCATTTTTATATTTTTATGTTTTAAAAATATTAGTTAAAATTTGATGAAATAATTTTGTTTAGATTTTCAGCAAAATCACATAAAAATTCTTTTGTCAACGCCTTTCAAACCAATCAGTGTGGTTCATCGTCAGGACAAGTGATTTTTGTAAAATTTTAATATTTTGTTATTTAAAATGCATTTTTAATTGTATATATAAATTTAGCATCCTCAAAAATTTTGACCTACTAAAATTGTGAAAAATTCACAAATCAAAACCATAATTCCAAAAACTTAGAAAGTTTCCACTAAATTCTAAACAAATTTCCCCCAAAAATATACCCCGAAAAAAAGTATAACCCACACAAATTTCACCCAAGAATATGCCCAAAAGAAAGTATAACCCATAGAATACTGTTGATGGTCACACCATCAGTGCAAAGTGCATGGCCTTTGGTTTCAGTGTCTTCTAAGCCTGTTTGAGCCTCTGACAATTGGCCAATCAGAATAGAAGCTTGTAAAGCAGCTCGGCATTGGGTCAAAACGGAGTTGTCTATAATGCGACTTTTTGGAGATTCCGGTGACGGAATCCGGCGGAAGAAATGAGGTTAAATCTTGATTTTTAGCAGTTAAAATGGTTTTTTAACTGCATATTTGGATTCAGCGCCCTGAAAAACCCCTGGGAGCCATTGATTGTGCAGAAACTAGCTATCAAACTTGGGATTCTAATGAATTGCTGCCGGATTTTGACCGGAAAAACCCGCCAGAAAGGCTTTCAAAAAGTCGCATTATAGACTACTGCGGTCAAAACCCTCTAAAGCAATTGAGTTCGAACAGATCTCCTTTTAAATCTTAAATCTTTCTGCATGTTAATAAACTTTTAATTTCAGGGAGAGAATGTAATGGCCCTCTGTAGAAATTATAGGTTTTTGCCAGAAGAGAGACAAAAAGGGGATGATTTATAAATCCTGATCCTGAGTAGGTAGGTAGGTGTAGACCTGTACAGTGTCAATTCTGGGCCCTGGCCCTCTGTTTGCTTCTTTCCAGTAGAACTTACATCATAATTGGCTGTGCAAAGGAGTGGCATGAACATGGGCATGCTCCAAATCTCTCAGTAAAGGTAAGGGTAGGCACTTCTTACATTAAATTAATTAAATACCCAATAGCAATGGCAATGGCAACGATCATCCAATAAATTAATTAAATACCCAATAGCAATAGCAATGGCAACGACCATCAAAGTAACTCCTCCGATTGAATCTGCCAGTAGAAAATATATCTATGGTAGTTAGAGACTAGAGTTGCTAATGGTTGGTGTCTCTTCTTAAGACTGGTGTGATGAAGCGTGTTGTACGAATATTATATCCTCTATATGTATTTCAATACTATTGAGAACTGATAAGATCAAGCCCAGGTTTGGAAGCATATTTGACAAAATATTTTTTATTCAGTTAGTCACAGGAAGTACAGAAGTTGAACTCTTTACAAAGTTTTATATTGGGATGTAGAAGCTTTGCATTCCCTGGAAAGGTCTTCATAGCCATATATTTTACGCAGCCTCCCCAAAAGCTCACAATCTTTCAATTCCTAATGGAAGAAACTCACAGGCACTAAAAGATGAATTCACAAATTACTCCCATTTATCCTGAAAAGACTTTTTTGTTGACAACCACAACAGGGCATTTGGAATTCTATTCTGAAAACACTTTCTTGTTTACAACCACAACAGGGCATTTGGAATTCCGGCTGCAGTAGTCACTCACGCTGCCCCTGATTGCTCTGCAAATAGTAAATCACATAATTGCACACATGAATCTGCAAATTTATTCTTTAAATAGATACAACAATGCAAATTTATTCTTTGAATGGATACAATAATAAAAATTACAGATTACAGTAAATAATTACCTAATAAAACCACCATGCCCATGGCTTCCGACGACCAGCAAATGTGCCCCCAATTTTGCCACAGCTTCGCATATCCTCTCCTTGGCCTCGCCAGTCACAACATGGGTCTCTGCCTTCACTCCATAACGATCGCAGATCTTCAGAGCTCGGTTTAATACCATTTGGGTGCTCCTCTTTGCATCCAAGTCCAGAAGTTCAAAAACTTGATTGCTTAGAATATAAGCTGCATTGACAATACAGATAATTTAGATTACAGAATCCCAAGAAACAAAGCAGATTGAGAAATGGGCAAATTTCAAAAAGTTTTGAAAGTAATTACCAGGACCCGCAGAAAAAGAGGAATCAGTTGATTGGACATGGATGAGAATCAAGTTATATAATTGCTGCTGCTGGATATCTGTTGTTTCATTTACTTTTCCTGCTTCAATTGCTGAGAGATGTTTGCAGGCCCATTCACAGGCGCGCATACTCTCCTCACTCTCATCCACTGCAACCACAATATTTTTCACCATCTTAATTCTATGCCCCTTTAAACTTTTCAGCAGCTAGAATTGAACAAAGCGGAAGATGGATTGGCTCGCATCAGTTGCTAGCTCTGGCTACTGATTGATTGTATGGCATTCTATAAATACTAACAAACACCCTGGCTGCAGATTCTGCTAGAAAACTGTTTAATATTATAATTTTTTTTTGCTAATTGTCAGAATATGGTTAACCATTAATTTTTTATAATTCATTTAAGAATTGAAAGTATGATGTACCATAATCAATTTTAAATTCATTTAAGAATTGAAAGTATGATGTGACCATAATCAATTTTAAATTCTAATTGTATCTAAACTTTAATATATTTGGGTCATAGGATATTCTGCCCTATTTATTTAATGTGCAATGCGAGCTTTTGTCATTTATCTTGTCAATGAACTATACTGGTTGATTCAAAACAAGTCGACAAAAGTATCTCTATGTGATTTTTGCTGAAAAATCTTCTCAAAAATCCCTAGATTTTCTAAACTTTTCTAGTTTTTAAATTTTGAAAATATGGAAACTTCCCACATTCCATCAATGATCCATCAATCCCCAATTATTTTAAAGATACAATACCCATAATTCATGGTAAGTACTAAGAGGTATGTAGGAATTGCTAATGGATGGATGCCACCTCTGTGCAATAATTTCAAGCACGTCTATTACGAAACAGCGCCGTTCACCTAATTCCTTGAAATTGCGGTCAGCCGATTGACAATGGGTGAAATTGCTGTCAGTTTATGGAGACTTTGCAGGGTTAACGAAATACAAAAGTAATCGGTCTTGTAAGTTATCTTTCTTGTTTAGATTTTAAAATATTTTATAAATAGTAATAATGTTGTTTATATGTATATATTAGTTAGGAGTGTTT
>APFE031695075.1:26765-48074 GCA_000404065.3 Pinus taeda | reverse complement strand
ATTAAAAATTTCTCGTCATCAAAATTTCAATTTCATGCACAGATAAAATTGCAAAGCTTTCTCTATTTCCCTACTCATAAAAAAATCATCCATATCAATGGAATTTCCGAATATTGTTATTAAAAAAAATAAACCACTGTAAATCATAGCCATAGTGTTATTAAAAAAATAAGCCATTGCAAATCATAGCCATATTGTTATTAAAAAAATATCCCACCACAAATAGGGAAAAACGTTAAAAACAATCATATAAAATTAATAAAAAGTTAAAACAATTAAAATGGTAAAGCGCAAGTAATTGGACTTCATCCTTTTGTCGTGTAAATTTTCTCCCATTTGAAAGCTTTACAGTGGAAGAAATTCAAATAAAATGCTAACTAAGCAATAGAGTTAGAAAGATATTGGATTTATAGGGATTGGTAAAGGGTTGTGTAAACAAGGTATCGAGCATGGCTCATTAATCTGGGGGGTTTAAAGGATTTGATTGTTGGAACATCCAAATTGAATTGTTGCTGCTATTTTATGATGGTTTCCAATAGTTTCCTCTCCTCAGTCACACCAATTTGGTAAATTTGCAATGTCTATGGCTTCAATCTCATGACTATTTTCTGTAGGTAAGCTAGGCGTCGATTTATTTTAATAAAAGTATATACATGGCTACAAAGATTTTTTTTGTTTCTACTTGCGTTATTGCTTAATAACACATGTATGCATTTCAACTTGCAAGGGCCACTTCAGCGTTCATTATGGTATTTCCTTCTATGTTGCAGAGCAACAATGAGTAGGCAGAAGAATCTATTAAACTATTCTTATCACCAAATGAAGAATTTTTGTTGAGTCATATTCATATATACCATGCGTTCATTCTACTTGAGTTTTGTAAGCTACTAGTAAAGAATGTACCTGGCCATTATTTATACATGGTGCAACAATGCCTTTGCCTCTTTGCTAGACACTATTGGTGTTGCTAGTGGAAGTCAATATTTCAATGAAACTAAGGCAGAGACAATTGTATGAGATTTTTCTCCTTTTGTCCTTGAGTTTCCATCAAGATTTATTCAAACTTATGTTGTGCAAGTAGGTCATCCATTGCTAAAGATAAGCCTGCTCACACGATGCAACATGTTAGAAAGGTGCATGACAAAGAGGCATGGGATTTTACTGCTTTTGTAATACTTTTATGCAAAGCCATGGAGGCAATTGATAGCCTTGTAACATCTCATGTAATTGTAAATAAATGTATGCACTTGGAAAAATGTTCTGGATCAAATTCCCTAATGGTAGTAGACATTGGATCCCATAAGTGGCTTTGCACAGTATTAAGGGAGCTTCTGCATAAGATTAATATTTTCCTGGAGGTTATGGTAGATATCGTTGTTGAGCTAGGATCATCTACATGTGACGATTTCCCTTTTGGTTCGGCTCCATTCCTCTTCATTCTGAAGGGCCTTGATGTCATGCCCAAGATTTCCAAAGATGACATGGAAGATTTTCTATCGATGGTAAGTGCATGCCGATTAGATTTAAATAATATTATTCAATGGTTACCATTGCATGATGCTCATTTTTGGTTACTTGAATATAACTCCCTTCTTGATTTTGATTCTAAGAGGTATCTAGTAATGCTTATGCTTCCAGAGCCATAAGAGGATCATGATGAACAACATGAAATTGTAGTTCATAAATCTCAACTTCTTATGGGTTCATTTGAGCCACTTATTAATTTTTCATAGGGCTACATTGTTCTTTGCTTTGGTAATTGCATCTCTTCATCAATGCATTAAGTTCACCCCATATCATCATTACATTATTCATATCTACACCATTATTCATCATCATATGCAATTATATAGAAATAACAACATCATCATTATCAATGCAGCGGAACATAAAGGGACAATAGAAGAAAATAACGCACACACATAGAGACACCAAGATTGGTCTAAGACTAGGGAAAAACCCAGTATGGGGAAAACCCTTGCAAATCTTCTTCTTTTTGGATCGTCATCAAATGATTTAGCAAAAGAGAGTACAATGATCCATAACTTCTATGCAACAAAACAACTATGATATCCATGAAACAAATCTATTCATGCTTATAATCACAACCCTGATTTTGATGACTGTAATTTGTTGTCACTCACTGAAGTCAACTCCTAGATACTGTTGTCGCTAAGCTAAACATTGTTGAACACTGTTGCATACTGATAACTCATTTTTAGGTCCTAGATGCACGAAGGAGGAGTTGTGTGAGAGTCTATAGCAATCTTGGACGTTCTCTGTGAACTGCATGTCACTGTCTATGGTAGACTGAATGCTCCCTAAACCATTATGTGTGTGCATCTTGGGATCAACTCACCCATATCTACTTCAATCCCTCAAACACTCTCTTCTAGTTACTGTGTGTGCGTTTGGGACTACCTGGACACTCTTAGGACCACTCTGTACGAGCATCTGGGGATCGACACCTCCAAATATACCTATGAAACCCTGGACGCTACCATAGGCTTTTGTGCCAATGTCTAGGGATCTTTAGACGTTGGATTGACCACTATGTGCTAGATTCTAGGGACTAAAATGCACAGTTCTATGCCAGTTTCTAGGAATAAAAAAACCCTAGATCAGTGTGAGCTTCACTCTTGAGATTTCGGACCCTTGCGCGAACTTTCCTCCAATAGACCTATGTAAACCAAGACAATAAGAGAAGAGAATATGGCTTGATCACTATCTCCAAATGAGCTTGATGTCTCTTCTATTTATAGGCTTCCATTAGGGTCCACTTGGGGTTGAGGCGAACCTGTCCAATTTTGCATGTGCTTAGGGCCGACTTAGCCCAATATACATGAGTGAATAAATAAATTCAAAAAATAAACTTTCGCTTGTCCAAATAAGTTTATCTTTAGGTCAATTTTGGTCCTCTAGGAAAGAGGAATCTAATGCAATCATCATCTCGATCATATGAGTTTTCCAAGGTAGAATTTGGCTGCAGTTGCAAAAATTAACACTCCCTCTCAACTAGGGAGAATTCCACCTGCCAATATCTGCCCATCGATCAATATGATATTCTTGTGTCTTCAAGTGTCATCACATATCATCCTTGATCATCTATTTCTTGTAGTCATCATGCCATGACTACCTCAAGTATCTCATCATCATAATTCATCAATGTACATCTCAATCTATTCCTTTCTTATTCATGTGTACCTCTTAATTATTCTTGCTCGTATGTTGAACATTATCTAATCTAGAAGAAGAAGAATTTGTTACTAGAGGGGAGCTTAAGCTACCACCCTCTATCCATCAGGATGCTACCTAGAATCTCTACGAGCGGGCTATTACCCATAATATCATCATCAATCGTCATCAGAGAGCATATCATCAAGGAGCACATCTCAACCTGGAACCACATCGGGGAACACATCTCAACCCGAAATCTCATGGGGGAGCTATAAATCTACAACCCCATATTGAGAAATATGATATCCAAGCACATAGGGGAGCACATATCGACCCTGGGATCTCATCAGGGAGCTCAATCTCAACATGGAATCACATAGGGTTATCTCAACCCATCCTATTGCCTATTGATCATCCCATCGATGACCCTAAATAGTCATGTGGTAGAACACCTGCATCATATTCAACTTGGGTTGTACACCCCAAGTACATTCTCAACTTGTTGGGCAAACGAGGAGTGATATTCCTGACAATTAGTCCTGCTTGTGGGTATGATGCCAACTGGGGTATACTCTTCAACAACCAAATAGGGGAGCAACATTCTCCAACCCTATGAAGATAGGGGAAAATCATCTTCAACCCTATAAGTAACAAATAGGGGTCATACCCTATTTTCCAAAGTTCCCTCAACCCCAGGAGCCCTTCTACCACAATTCCTCACCCTGGGAGCTCAGATAGGGAGGAAGAGTTGGCTTAGTGTCCTCGATCAATGCTACTCTCATCATACTCAAATATGGTATCAACTTGTCTCAATAGAAGTTGTTTCTTTTTCATACCAAACATCAATTCAAATATCATGTCAGAACATAAATAATCATATAAATCACAAAAGGATACCATAACCATCCTTCCTCTCAAGGAGGTGCCAACCACAAGCCTAAGCTTGTTTCGAACATTTGCATTGTCTCAATATATGAGAGTATCTTAGTCCCAACTATAAATATGGGACTTTCTGCCAATCATATGTCACTCTATGTCATCACAATGTATCCATGTCATATCCATATCATGCTCCATCAACTCTCTAAGGAGCTTCTTCATCCTGCCTCACATCTAGCCATGCTAGTAACACCATACTCATCCTCAATCGTACTATGGACCTCTCATCCAAGATATCATGGAAGATCTCATACTAAAGCAACATCCAAATGTGCTTAGCAATAATATCTATCAGCAACAATACTTACATGCAGTCACATATCATAGGAGAAATATCTCAGCCTAAAAAATAGAATATCTCATGCAAATATTTCAAAGGATGCTCAGTGGAAACTCTATGTGAATGAAGTAGCTCAATCATGAATTTATTCAAGTTCCATGCACATCATATATATACAAATGGATGTTCAAAATAGAACATCAATGCTTCAATCAACAATCGGATTCCATATCAAGTTCAACAACATCTTTGAACCTCAAATCAGAGTATCCAAATATTGCATTTTTCATTATTCAAAAACATTTTCCAATAGCTTTACAATATAGAATTTCTTTTCCAAATTCCATAAATCGATTCATCATGCCATGATACATCATTTTGAGCTTTAGAATCTATCTCCTTCTAATTTATATCATTAGAGGCTCATCACCTGTAAGAGTATACCATCAGGATATAAAACCAAAACCATAATCAAAATCAAAGTCATACCTTGTTACTCATCATCTTGACTTCATCAGATAACTGTCAAATATAGACATATTTGGATTGGGGATCTTGCTTCATGAAATTCTCTAAGCATAATTCCTTGTTAATCCATCATAATTAGCCTTACATAAGTCAATGTTGTACCATCACATCAACAAAGTTAGCTCATCAAATTTTAGAAGCTAGATCACAACCATTATCAAAGTCATTATTATCATAGTATCAATACTTTTCAACCGGGTGAAAAGGAGGTCTCATATCAAGTCGTGACTTCATTTCTTATTATGCCAACAAGTTTTCATCAACCATGCATTATCAATTTGAAATTTATCAAGTCATTCTCATAATCGTAGTACAAGTCATTCCTATGACTAGGTGCAAATGCATACACGAAGGATGAGTCATGCAGGTTCCGTGTTCATGTTGAATCACAACTATCTCAACCATTGTGCTAGGAATGAGGAGGCCAATACAAATTCAATTTTTTTTTTAATACTCACATAAGTCATTATGCCCACATAGCATAGACATCGGGGAAAATCAATAATCATCAAATCAAATCATTAGACATCAGGTCAAGTCCAAATTTTCTATCATAGAGAGATCTATAGCCTAAAAATATCTCAATCATCAATTCAAAATTCCAAGTTATTGTCAAGTATCATGACACAACACTAAACACTGCTCATCTATATCAATCAACCAAACCATGCCAAACTCTTGTAGCACAAACATAGTGACATATCTATATGTATGTCCCGGTCACCTGTAAACATAGGTTCAGTTTGCATTTTCATGTAATGGAAAACATTCGAATTTTTCCTACTTCCATATCTTGTTATCTGCAACACATCTTTGGAACTGAGATCTTCCAGGTGACCATCCAATTTCATGCACAATACTTCATTTTTATGAGATCAGTGATTTAACCCAACAACTTCAGAAATCATATTACAATGGTAGAATATGTCAGAGACACCTTGATTCAGAGTTCAGACAGCTTCAGAAAGCTTCAGATGATGGTTAATTGTAGTCAAACTCCCTAGACACTCCCTTCAAGTTAGCATGGTAGTGTCTTTAGCTATTTGGACGCTACCTGGGCCTTATCATGTGTGCGTCCAGGGACGAGATTTCCTAGTTCAGTGTCTACATCAGGAGTAGAAACCCTAATTCTTGTACAAGATTCAGATCTAAGACTTTGCTGCGGATCAATAATGTCAAATGCATGTAAATCATACTTCAATAGTACATAACGCAAATAGTAATAAGAGTAAGAATCTTGAGAAGAGATTCTCCCTCTAACCAGGAATCTATGTCATCAACTTGTCTCTACTAGAGTCAAGCAACAACAAATTTGTTAGATCATAAACATATATCTATCCTGGCTATCAACATCATGACATCAATCTTTCATCAAAGGTTAGACTCAAAGTATCAAATAGATGCAACATCACATCTCAGAGATAATGAACACAATAACACTTTCTATTAAGTCACTCCATCAGGTTAGGACATATGTCATCAAGACATGACCACAGGTAGTAAGAGATCTAGAATATCAATCTCATAGATATACCTCTAACATCATGCTTATCATGATTAATAGGATTAGTTAAATTCATTCAATAAAGTTTTATCAAAGCAATGAGAGTGTCAATACATGCTTTCATCATGCTTATCACAAGCATTATCAGTAGACTCATGTATAGGAGTCAATGATCTATCCTTCTATATGAAATCCATCATGACAAGTATCAAGAGTATCATTTACTAGAGTCAAGGTGCTAGCCTCTTTTATGGGATCAAGATGTCCAACAGATGGATGTTAGCCAATCATTTTATGTATCAATGTATCAATATTAGATAGCCTCGTAGAATTCAAGAAGATCAAAATGTTCAACACCAGGTGCATCATTTCATCATAGGAAACATAGATCCAAGTTACTTTCATATACATGTATGAGCCATTAAAGAAAGAGCCATTCTCATAATACCTTAGGACTTACCAAGGCATCCAATGTTACAACTGAAATACAACGTACCATACATACCTTGTGGTATTCAAATACCTATGCACCTTCTCATAGGCAACTTGTAGTGCTTGTCACCTCTTTACCTCTTTCCAGATCTAGCTTTTCTTTCGTTCATCTCAAAATGATCCTCAAGAAGGATCTATTCATCATAACTCATCAAGGAGGTTAGAAACATCCATATACTCAAATACATATGCAGTAAGTATAAGAAATAAAAATAATCATCAGGTCCATAGGTCTAAACCAAAGTAAGAGGCATCATAAGTCAAGAAATACTTATCTTCAATGAGAGGTGATCCTCTCCCTCTTGAACCAATATTCAAGAGCCATCAATGTCCATGGTCCATATACTAATGTTGCCTTCAATTATCCAACCAGGCCTACTGGGGATTATCCCATCTTGGGAAAATAAAATCTTTTTCAAGTGCTTGAGCATATTCACATTAACTAGCTAGGTTTCATATCTCATATCATTTCCTAAACTGTGGTTTCTCGCAAACCCTAGCCTCATAGAATCCATCAAACCCTAATAATATAGTTTCTTAGGGTTTTCTTCAAACCCTAGAATTATTTTAGGTCTCCACCATCCTCTTCTTGCTTCCATTAAAGGTGTCATCATTGGGGTGATCTCCATAGCTTTTCTTTAGCCCAGCTTTGATACCATGTTAATTTTTCATAGGGCTACAATGTTCTTTTCTTTAATAATTGCATCTCTTCATTAATACAGTAAGTTCACCCCATATCATCATTACATTATTCATATCTACACCATTATTCATTAGCATATGCAATTATATAGAAAGAACAACATCATCATCATCAATGCAACGGAACATAAAGGAATAATAGAAGAAAATCATGCACACACATAGAGACACCAGGATTGGTCTGAGACCAGGGAAAAACCCACTATGGGGAAAACCCTTGTGAATCTTCATCTTCTTAGGGTTGAGGCCAACCTGCACAATTTGACATGTGCTTAGGGCTGATCTAGCCCAATATACATGAGTGAATAAATAAATTCAAAAATTAACTTTTGCTTGTCCAAATAAGGTGATCTCTAGGTCGATTTTGGTCCTCTTGAAAAGAGGAGTATAATGCAATCATCATCTCGGTCATTTGAGCTATCCAAGGTGGAATCTGACCGCAGTTGCAAAAATTAACACCACTTACCTATGTAGAAGTTGATGTTTTACAGGGAGGAATCCATGTAGAGTTTGCAACCAGTCTAGGAGTTTTGTGGGAGTGGTTTTCATTCATATGTAGAGAAATTTTTGATCCTGCAAATGCTCTCTTTTTATGTTTCTCCAAATGATCGTTGCTGCAAATGATCATTGTATGTGGTAATCTTTTATGAAATATATCATTAATTTGACTTGGAGATAGTCAGACACAGGGCACCTATAAAATTCTGCTAATTAGGTGCCCACATTCTTCCTACTCTCTTGGTTGCAATTTTAATTCTTTTTGGACATGGTTGTTTGTGTTCAACTTCCTCCATTGATGTCTCATTATTTCCTTAATGCTAGGTTTTCCTCCTTGGGATAACCTTCTTGGAGTCCTAGGTTTTGACATGTTGTTGTTTCATTTATGGTTACTATCTTACTAGTTTTCTAGTTCACTTCAGTGGTTCTTTATTTCTCATCTTAGTGGGGCCTCTTTCCCACACACCCCACCTTTCTGTATGGGCTTCTCATGATGGGTCTAATATCTAGTCCGCTTGACCTCTTTTGTATTTAGAGGATATCAATATAAATTTCAATTTCAATTTTTCCATGGTTTGGGAGCTCACATTGGCCATATGTGTAACAAGGAACAATCTTGGTGATTTGGGCATGCTTCAAATTGTCATATCTCCCAAGATGACAAATTGTAGAATTCAATAGGATTTATTTATCTTAATCAATAGGAAATCGATTTGTTGTGTTTACCCTTTTAATTTTTACATATTTGACCATCCTTATTCTGATGAGTTCTCTAGGTCAATAAGTTTTTTTAAGAAGAGCTTTCTTAGAGATTCTGTCAGTTTTTTAAATCATGTGCTTGAATGGTTGTGTCACCAGATTTGCTAGTCTAGGGCGGAAAACCTACAAAAGTGATCTTCCACACTATAAATTGTTGGATTCAGCCTTTTTCTTTTGAAGAAACTATTTTCAGCTAGTGAAAATGGTTCTAGCAAAATTAGGACCATTTCCCATAGTTGAAAATGGTTCTTTTACTTAGTGAAAAATTAAAAGAAAATAAAAAGAAAATTAGACCACCACAGGAATTTTGAAGGGAAAGGGGTTGGATCACATGGCTTCTGTAAGGCCAATGGGAGTATAAACTGAGTGTTTCCACTACTACCTTTGCAGTAAGGGTATAAACTGGATATTCAATTTAAAACATCACCCTTATTCAACTGTGTGGAATGTAGAGTTGAATGGGAGAATATAGAATACTGTGGATAGTATAGCTCGAGAACTTATGTGAATTTAAAAAATTTAATGCTTTACATGCAAGAATGTCTACTTATTTTGAGTAACATTAGAAGCCGAATTATAGTTTTGAGAAATTCCTGCTTCTAACAACAAAGTCTTAATACTTTTTCTATGTTGTGCTTTGATGTACTTAATGTAGGCCTATTTTTTGTTCTTCAGGGTTCGATTTTAAACTCATTGTAGCTATTGGATAAATACTTATTATGAAAGCTTTCCGGTGACCTTTAGATCATCAAATTCTTTGACGTGGGACTATGTTTTTTACTTGTTGAACTTACATTGGAAAATTAGAAATAATAGATGATTACAATCTTGCATTGCAATGTTCATTCCCATTAACTTCAAACACAAAATAAACAAATTATTATAACAAAAAAACAAAGGGATTAATGGATAGACCTTCATCATTCTCTTCACAATGGTTCAAGAGGAGGCACAAGATCTCATCTAGGACATTTGTGTGATTTTTTCTTTTTTCAATTATGGCATTTTTTCCCCCAATCTTCTTTCATTTTAGATTAAAGCAACACGACCAAGAAATCCTCACTCGGGATGCTAATTTTGATTTGATTTCTACCCAATTAGGCTCCTCTCCGAATTGGATTTACAATTTACATATCTTTCATTTGTGTCAAAAACTCTGTTCCCATTTCTGCAAAATTCAGCTTGTTTTTGAAGTGGGTTTGTAAGATAGAGGATTTATGAAAATGGGGTGCCAGGGATGCAGAGTATTCATGGTGTTTCTGTTGACGTTTTTAAATTTCATTCAAGCTTTCATTAGAGCGTTGATGATTTTGTATGCGATATGGATGGTAACCACTGTAATTTTCATGTTCACCCTCCTCTGATTACATCTGAACCCAACAATGTTGGTGGGTATGATTTACCAACAGAATTAATGTCCTTTCATTCCTCTGTGGGGAAACAACTTGATGTTACATTTTCAAATCCTCAAACGATCTAGAGGGAAGATCAACTTTAGTTTTGGAAACTTGGACAACACTTTTGATATTGTGGTTAGAGTGGATTTGGATGCTTTAAGTCTTCTGGATCATGGGTAAGTCATTTGTTTGTTTATTTGTTGTTTAATTTTAAAATTTTGTTTCAAAAATAATTTTATAAGATATATGTCCACGTTTGTGAAATAATGCTAAGTGAAGGTTTCAAATTAGAGGTATTATTATGTGTGCATTCCTGCATGTTTCGTTTTTCCCTACCTTGAAGGAAAGCCATTAAGAGCGATAATCATTAGGTATCGAGACCTTAGTTCAATATTGTTATAGTTTTCTAGTGTCTGAGGTGTCATATATATATATATATTTTTTTTACTTTTCCCTGACGAATCTCAAGTCGTAAGCATAACTCCATGCTTATCTTAGGCACACATCTTCCAATTGTGGCTGGGAAGGTCCTCAATAACACCTTAAGAATTTATAATACATTGTGATCACTACGTCCTCTACTATTCCTTCACGAATCCATTGTGATCACTACGTCCTCTACCATTCCTTCAAGTCTAACACGTGACCTATCTACCAGTTCTAGTACTGTAGGTGTTTATCTTAGCCCGTGTAATCCTAAAGTGGTGAAGGCCTCCTTGGTCATTACATTGATTGTTTCCCCTAAATCAATTAATGTATTCAAAATTGACTTTTCATCAATATAAACAGTGACTGTAGGATTCGCTGGATCATTATATTTAGTCAAAAGAGGCTGCCAGACATCAGTTCTCACAATTTTCCCATCACATGGATGGTAACAAGGTATTTGGGCTTTCTTCCAAGTTTCTTAACACATAGGTCTCTTACTTTTTACGTATAGATGGGTATATCATTAATGTATTGCAGTAAGGGAATCCTTATGTGCAAATTCTTTAACTCCTTAAGAAAATCAGATTCAAGTTGTGGAATCATCCCAGTTTCAGCTAGTCTTTGTGGATACGGGGGATCCTTGGTTACCATAATAGTTGGATTGAATTTCATAGGTGTATTAGCATTTTTCAAATTGGCTATTACAGGTGTAACAGCCTCATCGAGATCCACAATATCATTCCTTGGTGATTCGCATTCCTCTTCAGTAATAACAAGGAAGGTATTTGGATTTACTACTTTTCCTGATCAAAGGTGGATATCATTACACCCAATAGGAGTAATGTAGTAAGTCTGGAAAGAAGTGGGGGCTTCTATTTTGTGGGTTGCCTTATTATTTGGGTTAGGGTTACACTGTATGGGTAGTTGGGGTCGTATGGGAGGAGTAGTATCAAATGACGAGAGAGGTGGCAGTTGCAATTGTTGTTGTACTAATAATGCAGGAGGGACTGGACCTAAAGAGTTTCCCCTCCAATTTTGAGGCCAAGAATATGGCTGAGATGGAGGATAATGAAAAGGTGGAGAAGGAGACCATTGGTTCCATGGTGAAGGATATTGAGTTAGAGGAGGAGTGGAACACTGCCATGGAAATTATTGAGCATTATGTACATTATTCCACAGATTAAAAGAAAAATCTTGAGACATACCTGATGTTTGTGGTTGCCATGGACCCAATAAAGTAAGAAGAATGAACCTCCTCACTTGATTCCTTGAGTGTTTCTTTCAGTATGGGAAGCTCTAGAAAGTAGCCTGCAGAATGCTCTAGGTCACAAATATTGCACAAGTTGATGTTATTGACTCTACATTCCTTCAAGGAATGTTTCTCTTTACATTTTGGATAGAACACAACCAAAGCTTTGTCAGCTTCATCTTGTGTATTTTTCACTTATGCTATCATCAATTGGGTAGATAAGGTATTGAGAAGATTGGTCTTGAGATTTTTGAACAGATTTATGATCTCAACTCTGGTCACATCTTCGTTTGCAGATTTTTGTATTCTAACAAAGGCATCCTGTGCCATACTTCTCTCCCATGATGATCCTCGTGAACACCTTAATCATAGTTTTACTATCTCATCAAATGGCTCATGGGATATATCTCCTTTTCCCAATAGGTTCAACATGTTGAGGCAATCATCTCTCATTCCTCGTATAAATATTATCTTCAAAATTTTTGAATCCAGATCGCTATGTTTGGATCTCTGTAGATTATAATGGAAACATTCCACATAATCTTCCAAGTTTTCTTCTTCCTTAAGTGTCATTCTAAATATCTCCTTTATTAAATCTCTGGTCCAGCAATAGTCCTGGTATTTTTCTAGAAAAGTAGTCTTCATATCTCCCCATGTGATGCAGGAGCATCCAACCCAAGAAAAACTCATTGTATTTTAGTAGACATAGGGGTATTGTGTTTTCAAGGAAGTTGGTTTCCTAAGAGTGAATTAAATGTAATTATTAATGTTTTGAGAGATTTTAATGAGAGAAGCTAGAATAGGGAATTAATTGAATATTGTGATGCATATTTGTAAATGTTCTCGAATATAGGAGAACATGAGAAATTTAGGATTGTTGAGAGATTGAGGGATTTGAGATTTGATTGTATATCTTAGATTAGGAGTCAGTTCATGAATTTAGGGATTAGAGAGGAGTTTTAGGAACAAGGAAGAGATTTAGGAATTTTGTTTAAGTAATTTATGGATCTAAACTAGAATTGGTTTTAGAATCCTTTGGTATAAATGTAGGCCTAAAAGGCAAAGACAAAGGTTAGAAAGTCAGATAATTAGCTGGTTAAGCTAGAGTGTGGTTTTGAGCCTACAGGCAGAGTGTAATAGAGGCCACTGATATTAGAAAATCAGGCCCGAGAGGCAGAGTCTCAATCTGTAATTATCTGTTTGTATTTATATATACAGAGAGTGATTAGAGTCTGTATAAATGTGTGTTTGAGTGATTGAATGATAAATTCAATATGAATCAGAGTTCTGTGTAGTAATTATATGCAAGTAGAGCGAGGTGAATGTACAGAAGAGGAGAAGAAACTGAGGGCCGTAAAGGGCGTAGAACCCAATCGAAGAGTCCAAGTGATGTTGAGGATGAATTGTGATACAACAATCACGAAGTTAAACTCAAGCGAGATTTAATTGCGTAGCAGAAGGGTGAAAGGAAAACCTTCGAGGAAAACTAGAAAACCATAGAAACCTTGAAGAAATGGTGAAAAATCAAGTAAATAGAAGGGCGCAAGAAATGAAGTGTCAGCGATCCGTAGCCATTGGATCTTGGTGATCAATGGTCGAGGATTAAATCGCGTAGCGTAGCGTCGTAGCCATCGATGATATAACATCTACGGTTATTGGGTGGAAGTTGACCGAATGTTAACCAAAATGGGTGAACCCGAACTTTATTAGGTTGGGAGTTTATAATTCCAATCGGGCCTGAAAGGGAGTTAAGTGTCACGCTAGTTGTCAACCTGAAATTATTGTGGAGCGTTGGATCTGCTAAGCGCAGATCAATGATAGAGAACCAACAGAGAAATTTTGGTGATCGAGAAGATAAAGACTGTCGGATCAAAAGGAGGATCGACGGTGGTGATGTGATCAGATCACAATATTTTATGGGAATGGACCGTGGTTTTAATACATGCGACAAGTGCTTATGCAAAGGGCCGATGAGAGTGGACCTAATAAAGTTATATCGTGTTGTTAATGTGATTTGAAAGCCAGAAGGTTATGTGTTATTGCATATAGGAGGATATGGGGGAATACATGCTAATGTGACTCATGGAGGAGAGAACCCCGATAGCGATAAAGGGATGCCTCGTTAAATGTGAAAGACTGTATTTTGAGCAGAAAAGGTATGCTTATAGAGTATTTCTATTATATAAACATTATAATAGAAATAAGCACAATATAAAGGTTTGATGTGTTAAGTCCGATATAACTAATGCGTAAAGAGGGGGAAGTTTATATATATGTGGCCAAGGGTTAATGAGGGCTTAGAAGGGTTGAACAAGTCTCGATAATGAATAATTGAAGGTTTGGAAGGGTTATAATGTTCTGATAGGAAGGATCATAAAAGAAGGGTTTTAATAAAGTCATTAATGAAGGATAAGGGGTGATTTAAGTCCGATACATGCATATTGAATGGAAGACTAGCCTATGTTGAGGTTTAATAAACCATAAAGCATGGGAACTGAAGATTCCTAGGACAAACAAGATGTATGCATAATACAAGTAAATTGTGGGTAAAGCAGGGTAACCCTGCGTCACCATGTCTGGATAGTGGTAGAATTTAGTTCCATAAACCATCTTAATGTTGATCCTTTCAAAGTGGCAGGGAATAGTTTTAGCTTTTGAACATGTTTTTCGGTGATAATCACATCAAGATTCATTTGTTGACATGTTTCAAACCAGCAAGTGTGGTTCATCTTGTCCTGACAATGAACCACACTTGGTGGTTCAAAACGTGTCGATAAATGAATTTTGATGTGATTATCACCGAAAAACATGTTCAAAAACTTGATATGGATCACAGAAGACTTAATTCAATAATAGTTTTAGCTTCTGAGCATATGAAATATAATGATAACTCCTGCACAGAACATCAAACTCAAACAAGAAAGTATCAAGAGATTTTACATTCAGTCCTTGGAAAGATGAAAGGGTTGATAGAGGGATATTTTTCATGGGAGCCTCTCCCTTTATATTACTTATTGGAAATTCAAAGGTGGTGATAGTGGCATTTGCCCTATCATTGTTATTGTTGTTATTGTCTACCATTGAAAATTCTCCTGATTCTTGTTTTGGTGAGTACCCTTCTAAAGATTGTTCGGGCGAATGCTTTGTGGATAAGGTTTCCTGTGATAATTGTTCAGATTGTTCTCGGGTTGGTTGTTTTACTGCACTCCCTTAGTCTGGGTATTGGAAAGCGAAAGAATGTTCTTCCGATTCTAGTTCTTGATGTTTCCCACTGGTTTCTCCTTGTCCTTCTAATACAAAATCTTAGCCACTAGTTTCTCCTTGTAGTTCCTGAGTTGAGTCTACAAATTTGGGAGTTTGTAGGCTAGTTTGAGGAAAATGGGGTCCTAAAACAAAGGAACCAGATGCTCCTGATTTTGATGTAGAAGTAGCAACTTTCTGTGGGATTGTTCTTCTTATGTCCTTATTTGGAGTTGACTGCTCTCTTTACTTTTGAGATCAAGTCTTGGATAAATGTTTTTCTCCCTTGATCGATGTTTTTCTTGTTCTTTTTATGACCCGTTTTACCTATACATTTATTAGAGTTTCTACGTTTCATTTCTTCTTCACTCATACATTCTACACATGGGCCCTAGTGTAATTATTTTTACACCCTAAGTGCCTCAATTACTAGAGTGGTGAGCCCGCTCAAGTGTGTTAGAGCGATGCACAGGTTTTTACCTCTCATATTACCACCCAATGCCTGTAAAACACTATATCAAAAGGAGATCCAAAGAAAAAATTACACACCTTAAGTGTTCTAACTATTACAAAGGTGAGTCTGCTCAGGTGTTTTAGTGCGATGCACGGGTTCTTACCTCTCGTCTTACCACACAGCGTCTGTAAAATTAGAAACACTCTCGTAAAAGAATTCAAAAGAAAGCATTGGTTGACTATATCAATTGACAACCTTCCCCGACAATGGCGCTAAAATGTTTGGTCATTTTTACTACTTCCACAACCGTTAATTATCAACCAGGGTAAGTCTTCTTATTTCAAAGGTGTCTGCACTATCTGTGTTGATACATGTAACAACCAGGCAAAACATAAAATAAAATATGTCATTGAAGATGCTTGTAGGGATTAAAATACTTTTGCAGAATCGAAATTCCACTTGCAGAAATCAAACAACACATTGCAGGAATGAAATATACTCGTCAAGGAAAGAATCCACGCTTCATAAAAGCTTTAGAATAAAGATTGGCGTGCCATACACTATCAAGTATTAAATAACATAGAATTAATTAACCTGTGTAACAACACATACAGTAAATCTGAAAGTAGAAGTGTATCTATCCCACACTGAACATGTACAATGACGATAAGAGATCCACATTTAACACATAAAATAATTGACTATTCTACCAACACTGCAATCCCTGCTAAAGAGGAGGGCCCTTCCTCCCTAACAGGGTGTAGGAAGAAAATGAAAAATTAGTTAAAAACTCAACACAAGAATTTTTGTAACATCACCGGATATACTTTGTATTAAGAATGTCTGAAGAGTACAAAAATAAAAATATCGATATCTCTGCCCTACTATCTGTCTATATTTTTACATGAGACTAAGCTCTCTTTATAAAGCTTTTTACAGAGTCCCAAAATTGGAAAAACAAATTAGTCATGAGAATCTGTGATTCTCATGCTGATTATGCTAACAGACATAATTTAAAAAGATATAAATTGTTACAAGTTGTTTAAATAAATATCATTGTGGTTACACCACTCTTGTCTAGACACACAATTATAACCGCCCACATTTTCATTACTTTATACGGCTCCTTTACAACTATCTTTGAAAGTAACAACTTTGGTCTTCACAATGCACGGTGTAACAACAACTTCATGGTGTAACACCAAAAGATGACAATCTGGGATGTAACAACAACTTGAACAGTGTAGCAACTAGGAATAACATCAATCATTCATCCATGGCCATCAATAGCTATGGCAGTACTTGAAAGAAAAACATTCCGAAGAAATCTTCTAAAGACACCCTAGTTAGTCATCCCAAAGAAAGCATCGTTTCATTCAATATTTGGCAGAAAACAACATAATAATATGTCAAATAAAATATTGCTTCTTTATCACAGGGAGTGACATTAGACTAGGGAGATTGCAGGTGAAAATCATGAAAAATGGCCAAAAATGGGGAAAAGGATGCCTGAAATATCCTTAAATATTGCACCCAACAATAGGTGTCATAAAGCACCGAGGACAGTGTTCCCTCAAGGGGGTGGGGTTTGTAACAACCCCAGGTTAGAAGTTCATGTAATAGAGTTAATAAAGGAAAAATAAGACGAAGGTCATGGGACATGTATTCCAAGTTGAATGTTGGGCAAAACATCCTAGTGGGTGTCACTTTCGGTTTATTATGGCTAAGGAAATTGGCAAAGGAAAAGAGACATTAATTGACATATTTTTATGAAAATAAAGGTAAATAGGAGAAAATGGAGATTAAGGGTCACAAATTTGCATGAGAGGAAAATTAAAGGAAAATAGAGGAAATTGAAGAAAACAGAGGCCTCAATGATAAAAAGGCTTCTGAGAATCAATTCACAGCTTTTTGTTAGTTCAATTTTGGAGCTCTCTCTACTCTCTCATACTATTGCACACTTAGACCATTCTTAGGGCACTCTAGTATTAGAGAAAGGAAGGAAAATGACGGACAAGGAAATCAAAGGATATTCAAGGAAGGTTGGATCAAACAACTTCAATAGTAATATTTGTAGGTAACAAGCTGCATGTGTAATTTCCTAGCTGATTTGTGAATGCATGGGACATGCATTTGTGTATTTGGTTCAGTTTCTATCATTGGCATGGGTTTTTCCTGGTTTGACAATGGTTTCAGACTTACCTTACAATTTCCGAATAGCCATGATGTGTTGGGATTCTTTTTTGGTTGAGGTTTGGATTGTTGGATGTTTTTGGAACCAGGTGGGGTGGTCTTAGGAAAATTCCCATGGGTTGGGGGTGGAGGTGGTTTAATCTCTGGGAAGCCCTCAACTGGTAGGTGGAGACAGGAAACTTACTCAAGGGTAATGGTGAAGAAACTTTGAGGCATCCAAGCTTGTTTTGGGCTTAGTGATCCCTTGACTGGTTTTGGCTTGAGGGTGGAGGTGGTTTAATCTCTAGGAAACCCTAATTGTCTATGTTTCGAAATCCCACATTCATGCTTAGAATATGGCATGGGGATGATTGGCTGAAAGAAATATTTGGTTCAATCCAATCTATTGTCTAGTGGTATGTGGAAGTTTTTCATAATTTAATAAGAGTTATTTTCCTACTCTATTCTATGAACACTTGTTATTATGATTATTTGATGGTTTTTCTATCATGGTTAATAATATGGTTATATGTTGGTTATAAGCATGGATTGACGATGTACTCTAGCTATGACTTGTTCGGCATTTGATAAGTATTTGATGGTTAATGAATGCATGGGCTAATGAGTCTTATTGCAGCTATTATGAGAGGGCATTATATTTTCTTGGTGATTCTCATATAAGTTTCAAACTCCTATGATCAGATATGCATTCATGACCTATAGTTTACATGTTCACCATCTATTTGAAGAAATGAATATCATGGTTAGGCCCGGTTAGGTCAAGTTATTGTTAAAGTTTTGTATGTCTAGCATTATCATTATGTCATTTATCATTCTGATAAGTCTCAGGTAGTTCTGGGCAGGGCTTTGGAGGCTGCCCTGGAATTGTGGCTCAGATCTCGGGACCACATGTGCTGAATTGAGCAATTTAGGTCACAACCGCATGGAGCAAGCCTTGTGAGTGCGATTGGAGGCCTTCAACGAAATGCATGTAGTCACAACAATTTCACTGGGGGAGCAATACCATATCACATGGGTTCATATTGGGGGATAATTATTGAGGAAAAAATGACATAATATATTGGGCGATATATAGGGGGTAAAGGGTTTTTATATTGTTAGGTATAAAAAATGGAGCCCAAAGTTCATGAAAAAATATAAAGGGGTATGAAAAAGTGTTAATGAAAAAATGGATACCTACAATATGTAGTGAAAGTAGGGGTTTTTAAATTGGGAAGGTGTATTCGATTTGTTATGGTAGGGGGTTAAATAATGTGATTTTAGAGATATTTTCCAATATTTAGTCAAATTAAGGGTATTGTTTAATATGCCACGAACGCACGTGATATGTCAGAGGTTCATTGAGTGAAGCCCCCATGCATGTAGTGTCATGGGTGCGGTTGGGAGTCTAGGTCACCGAAACAAAGTTCTAATTCAGAGATTGACCACTTGGGTTGTTTCTTCAGCCCCTGGATGATCTGTAGTCCCTGTAGGATGTCAATTTATGTTAGTAAGTTTTAGTTGTCGCCCCAATTCCATAACTGAATCTTGGAGGTTGGGTCATGTCATAGTGGCACTTCTCTTCACATTTACCTGGAGGGCTTGTAAAATCTGGTAAAAGTGGGGATGAGGTGTTACACCTTAGTTTGGATGTTTAGCGAAAACAAGAAAAGTTTTGTTCTCTAATTGTAGATGATATAATTGTAAACATTATTTAACAAGAAGAGCACTATTAAACATGAAATATTTGTATAATGGACAACTCCAACAGAGGATGCATATAAGCATAGTACCAAACTAGGGCTTAAAATACTTGGAAATTTTCCATATCGTTGATTCGAAACCATTCCAGGTTTCAACTATTTGTAAATATTGTAGCATAAGTAATATAGCCCTACTAATCACTTCAAACAAATCATAAGCAATAGTGTTTGACATATAAGACAAAGAGGCAAAGCCATCCAAAGATATTGTTATAAAAAACCAAAGAGTTTCTAAGACTGCATTGAAATTCTCAATGCTAAGTGATTCAAGGATTATATAAATTCAGTAGAATGTAAAACAAACACCTAAGTAAACACTGAAAAATGATGCCCTAATATTTTATAAATATAGTGACACAAGTGTTATTCAAATGGTTTCTTATACCAACAAATTCAAAATTCTCAATATTTAAAAATGATCACATTAAAATAATGAATAAGAGACTTCAACATATTTCCATAACACCATAACAAAACGGTTACAGTGACCAAACAAACCATGAAAATGAAGGAAAAACATAATCCAAGTAAAATATAAGAAATTAATACCATATTAACATCAACGCAAAGTCTTAAGAATATCAACTTATCCCAATCACTGTGTGGAGTAATCATACACCACTACCAACATAGAAAATTCAATGGTCATTATTTTTAAAATGCTAAACAAGCCAAATTTGTAGAACTACCTTCAATAAAAGTTAACCCCACCAACCCACCAAGAAGTGAAGCATGCATTTTGTTTTCATGAATGTTGATGCACTTCACTACTACAACATTACTTTCAACCATCAACACCACAAATGCCATAGGTGCAACAAAAAAAACACAATGCCTAATCTAACACTAAGCCCAAAGCATAAAACTCCAAGTAGAAGGTAACTCTATCAATTAAAGCTGAGCATTGGAGGGATAATATATCTAGTAGAAATTATAAGTTTGTGTCAGAAGAGAGAGACAAAGAGGGGATGATTTATAAATTCTGAATAGGTAGGTAGGTGTAGACCTGTACAGTGTCAATCCTGGCCCTCTGTTTGCTTCTTTTCAATAGAACTTACATCATAATTGGCTGTGCAAGAGTGGCATGGACATGCTCCAAATCTGTCAGTACAGGTAATGGTAGGCACTTCTTACATTAAATTAATTAAATACCCAATAGCAATGGCAACGACCATCCAATTAACTCCTTCGGTTGAATCTGCCAGTAGAAAATATATTTATGGTAGTTAGAGTTGCTAATGGTTGGTGTCTCTTCTTAAGACTGGTGTGATGAAGCGTGTTGTACTAATATTATATCCTCTATATGTATTTCAATACTATTGAGAACTGATAGGATCAAGCCCAGGTTTGGAAGCATATTTGACAAAATATTTTTTATTCAGTTAGTCACAGGAAGTACAGAAGTTGAACTCTTTACAAAGTTTTATATTAGGATGTAGAAGCTTTGCATTCCCTGGAAAGGTCTTCATAGCCCTCTATTTTACACAGCCTCCCAAAAGATCACAATCTTTCAATTCCTAATGGAAGAAACTCACAGGCACTAAAAGATGAAATCACAAATTACTCCCATTTATCCTGAAAAGACCTTTTTGTTGACAACCACAACAGGGCATTTGGAATTCTATTCTGAAAACACTTTCTTGTTCACAACCACAACAGGGCATTTGGAATTCCGGCTGCAGTAGTCACTCACACTGCCCCTGATTGCTCTGCAAATAGTAAATCA
>APFE031695075.1:0-23812 GCA_000404065.3 Pinus taeda | reverse complement strand
AGAGAGAGAGAGAGAGAGAGAGAGAGAGAGAGAGAGAACTCCCTCTTAATTGTGGACCTTCTTACCAACCTTGTCCTTACATGATGTCATTTTTGTCATTCTCAAGAGCCAGGGCTTCTTCTTATAACATAAACGATTAGTCCTAAGGATTTCTAATTTAGACCTTTGTTAGAGTTTACAAACCCCACATGTTTCAATATCCAAGGTTTTCAAGACAAACCATTCTTTTAAAAATTACAAATTCTACAAGTATACCAATGAGTTAGTTGCAACCCAAGAAATGTTGTTAATAAGCCTTCTATTCATGGAGTATACTTCATTTCTTGATTACGAGAACCTATTTTTTTTATAAGAAAGGAAAGGATATGAGTTACAATCTCTAATCTATCTATCCATATCTTTTATAATACATAAGATTATTCTACATGTTAATTCCTAGATGTGAGTTGTCCATGGCCTAGTGGACTCTACATTTTATCTGATGTAATTGACATAGGTCATTAGTTGCAAGAAAAACTTGAAATGAATAAAAAATATACATACCTTTTCAACCTTACCTGTCCATCCTTACAACCCTTTTTATCACAGAGATCTAGTCTTCTTGCAACAAGGATTATTTGACTTTTCTTCAATTGATATATATATCATCTTCCGTCAACAAAGGTGCCTCAAACCTATATTTATCAAACTAGAGCATGATTCTCAAAGATATCTTTGAGTTGCTTCAAAGAGATATGAAATTATCATCATGGTAGTTCAGGTCATCTTCCTTTGCCATAGGAATGCTATGCAAGACGGTCTTCTTTTCAAGCTTTGACAATCATTTTAATTTGAGGTAACTTGGACCTCTCCACAGGTTTTGAAAGGAGTAAAACTTGTTTCTATAATTACTTGGATTTTCAAGTTCGAATGTCTTCTTCTGATCTAGATACTAGAGCAACTTTGTATATGGATTATATCACAAACTTCATATTGCCACCGTAAACTTAGATAATGTAGCTTGTATTTTTTATTTTATTTGTTTATTTATTTATTTATATTTTTTTTTCCAAAGGAAAAAAACACAACTTCTTTATATAGATATAAAAAATATAGTACACATTATATGGATCTCCTTTCTGTGTTTCCTTCGTCTTTATATCGGTAGCATGAAAGTACATATTTCTTGGTTCTCTATTCAGACTTATCATTCTTCTTTACATCAAAATCATTCCTCTTTGAAAATTCTTACATTTTCTACACATTAGCCCCTATGATCTATATTCTGCCTATATTTTTGGAATAATATTACATATTCCAAAAAAAATAATAGATATACCTTCATTCTGTTGGGATAATGATACATGCCTTATATGCCACTACCTCTGTGAATAATTTATGCTACACACATTAATCATGACTCCCTCTTCGAAAGTAGAGAAATAAAACTTACCTGGGACCCTTTCTATTCCTCTTTTTGATAGTAGATCGATTGTCTATTTTTATCCCTGTAAATATGGTCAAAACTTACTTTTTGGAAGGTTCTTACCAGTGTTTTAATGCGCTTCATCCAGTTAGTTAAGAGGGGTGTACTGAAATCATTGTATCCCTTCACCCATTATATGATGCCATTGGCATCACCATATATCTGTATTTTCTCTATACCTAGCCATTTAGCCACAATCAAAACTCCCCATAGTGCAATGACTTCAGCTTTACTATTAGTGCATTTTACACCTTCCCACCAGAAGTGGAATAATTTGTCTGAATCAATATATATGGTTGCTCCACATCTGCACTCTCTCCAAGAACACACACCGTCAAAAAAACCCACAGGGAATACTTGCCATATGTCTCTCATTTTGCATTTTTTATCGTTGTTACTCTCTGTTGTTGGCCCTATTTCATTGAATCAGGCCATTTCCTTTATTACATCCTCACATATCATTGCTCCTTTCTATTCAAATGTAATTGCATTACGACTACGCCAAATGGACCATATGATGTACAATGGTAGAGCTCTATATCTATGATGGTTTTTTATCCATAACCGAAGACATGAATACAGTGACTGAAAATGTCCCAAAGGAGCGATATTGTAATTATCCAAGACCCCATACCATAGTGCCATCGCATATGGACAATGGAGAAACAAATGATTTGTGTCTTCCATTCCATTCATGCACAGGAGACATATGCCAAGCCTAGAATATCCTCGTCGTTGAAGGTTATTCCATGTCAATATTTGATCATGAATGGTCATCCAACTAAAACATTTGATTTTATTAGGGAGATCCCATTTCCAAATGACCTAAAAATTTGTTGGAAAATAATGTTCCTCTCATTCTTACAAGAATTTATATATATGTCTTTTACCATCGGATGACCCTTTTTTAGGGTGTCGCCCCATGACATGTGATCCTTTTGGTCGCTGAGCGTAATACTTGCATTTCGAATATTTGCAATATAATGTCCCATTCACCTGCATATTCAAAAGGAAGCTCTAAATCCTCTGCCTTATACCATGCTTGTTGATCCATATAATAGGGTATGCGATGGAAAATCTAGTTAAGAAAATGAATCTCTTTTCCTTGGATATGATTGATTATATGAGGACAACTAAAGAGTGATTACTTCCAAACGCACATGTCCCTTAAGATATTGTAAGACTTGTATCGTGCTTCTCCATATGAATGATACCTGATATTTTTTTCTGGCCCCATTTATTACCCATGAAGTGAATGATTGTCCAAACATGTATTTATCCTTAATGATATTTGGTTGATGCTAGATCCAGATACAACCCTCTACATAATTTTTATGATTAATGGCACATTGAAATAAGACGGATCTACGATTCCCTATCCTTCGTCTTCTACAAGTCTACCAATTTGGGTCCATCGCACCAAATGAATCTTACCATGTAGATGGGACCCTACCCATATAAAATGTCCCATAATGGATTGAATTCTTTTATTAATTTCATAGGCTAAAAGAAAAAGATGCATCAAATAAACATATAAATTATGAATCAATGATTTCAACATTACTGATCTTCCTCCCATTGACAGCCATTTGTGTTTCCAAGTGTCGAATTTATTTTTGAACTTTTCTATCAACCATTCCCAATCCTTATTTTGGTATCCACTCGACTTCAGCCTGAAACCAAAATATATGATACCTTCGTCAATATGGCTATATGCAACCCCAAAGAGCTAACATATTTTATAATCATTTCCTTCTCTCTTCCATTATGTACTAGGTTAGACTTTGTGCCATTCATATATAATCTTGTTGCATCACTAAAAGATTTGATGATTTTTTGTATTATTATATATTCATCAATAGATGCTTTCCCTTCGAATAATAGATCATCGACAAACATTAAATGAGATACATGTTGATGTTTCGAAACTCTAACCCTTGTAATTTGAACTTTGTCCCTTATATCCCTCAATTTCCTACTCAAAGTGTCGATCACCAAGAGAAATAGCAAGGGTGACAAAGAAAAACCCAACCTCAATCCCCTATATGTAGAAAAGAAATTAGAGGGAAACCCATTTATAATCACGACAAATTTTGTAGTCTTAATACACCCCATTATCCACCTAATGTTCAGAGGAATCATGCACACTTTAATCAGTACCAATTTCATAAATTCCTAGTCAATGCAATCATATGCATTAATCAAGTCCACCTTGAGGAGACATGAATTTTGTTTGCGAGATTTAATGGAATGGAGCATCTGCTATGGAATACCAATGGCATCCTGTATTTGTCTTCCCTCTATGAACCTAAACTATTATTCTGTGATTCTTTTAGACAAAATTAGTTTGACTCTTAGGGACATCAGTTTTGATATCATTTTGTAAACATAATTAAATAGGATATCGATGTGTAATCAACAAATTTACTTGGGTTATTCTTCTTTGGGATCAAAAAATAAATGTGACATTGATGGCCCCCGAGATAATACCCCTATTCCTATATTCCTTAGCCACCGCCAACAGACTAGGTAACATCAGGTCCATGAAAAAAAACAAAATTCAACCCCCCACCCATCCGAACCCAGACACTTATCCTTTACACACTCCTTCAATGTCTCTATCAGTTCTTTACTAGAGATGTTGTCCCAAATTATGATTATCCTCCTGGGTAATCATATTAGGGACGAGAGCATAAATTTTGATTGGCCTCAATATGCATGATCCTTTTCCATAAAAACCCCCTTGAAATGAGAAATAGTTGCATGTTCCATTGAAGATTAGGTAGTAAATACATTCCCTTTTGTATCCCAGATCTTTCTAATGGAATTAAATTGCTTCCTTAGGTTAAATTATCTATGAAAGTATTTGGAATTTCTGTCTCCTGAACTTATCCAAATAGCTAGACTTTTATGTCGAATATCTTCTTCCCGAGCCTTTAAAATCAAATTCCTTGACCCTCCAACTCGGTAATCTTGTCCCGATAAGATTTCAAGAAATAGAGAGGGCCCGCAAGATCGTTCAAGGTCCTTAGTGACTTTTCAATCTCCATTAAGATTTTATGTTCTTCCATCTTCTTACCTTTAATCCATGATCGGGCCTCTTTTTTCTATATATTTAATTTCTGACATATGGAAGCCATTGGGGATAGAGAATGAGGGATAAGAAACCTGTTCCAAATGTTGATAACCAATTACTTGAAATCATCCATGTGAAACCACTTGGGATTGAATTTGAATGGGTAATATGTTTGCACCTCCTCCCCTTTCCAGGAAAGCATAATCAACATATGGTACGAGATGTACATGGGGATGATGCGAGATTTGACATCCACCATATTATTAAACAAAGTTTGGCTGATTAAAAATCTGTCTAATCTCTTGGAGATACCCTCCCCTCCGGGCTGCCCATTCTTCCAAGTTGGTGCCAAAGGATCCAAAACATCATCAATAAGAGTGTTCACTTCCAACAAACCAGTGAGAAAGGAGGACATTATCTTCTATGGCCTTGTTGCCCCAAATTTCCTTCGACCCTAGAGAAAAATTTAAGTCCCTTGCCAAAATCAGTTAATTTAGGCTCAATAATCCAAAATTAACCACACTATCCCAATAACTTTTGCGACCAGTGTATGGAGCATAAGAATTGATAATCCAGATCCTACTACACGACCCCGACATGTAACTAGATAATGGAATACTTTCACATGTGTGATCAAGTATTTTATGTATACCAGAGAAATGATGAAGTATTTTATTATTTGTAATAGGAATATGGCTTGGATCTTCTTACACGAGAAGCTTAGGTTCTTTTCTTAGGGATCTCGGCCCTATACACAAAAGTTTCCATAGAGATCTCATCCCTCAAATATAAAGAATACCAATCACAGAGAATGTCTGCAATAATTTTGGCCTTAAACACAAAGAAGGCTTCCAGAAAGTTTGGATTATAATGTTAATTTGATGCTTTAGAATTTCAAGCAATTATTCTTCTACTTTGTTTTTTCCTTATGCTCCTTGTATTATTCATTGAACAGATATAAGATGGCATTCAAGTGAGAGAAATCATGACTCTTAAACTTAGAGAGGGCTTAGATCATGCTTTTATGCCACATAGACTTGTCATTTGTTGGAATATTTCATCTTTGTTATCCTTGGGTGCTTCAATATGCTCTTGGATAATAACTCAAACAATGACTTTCCTCCAATTCCAAAAAATTCTTGTAGCTTGAATATTTCCTTCTAACCTAGCTTTGATTCCATGTTGAAATTCATTTGATAGCTAGAATTTCTTATCATGATAATTACTTGTGACTTATTTATATATGGTTTTCCTTTAGTATTTTCTCTCAAACACTTATATAAATACAATGCACAAAAGACAATATATACTAGAAGTTAGGTCTAAGGCTAGTGAAAACCCACGAGGGAAAAACCCATCAATCCTTTCCTTCTAGATTCTTCGTCAACAAGAGAAATCCAAGTTAAGCTAGTTAGTGATCCAAGAGCCAAGTCAACCCTCCAAACTCTCCAAACTATGGCATGTATTGTCCATAAGATAGTCAACTATTCTACCATATGCACGTCTATGTACTTCTACATCAATAGAGGAGACTTTCCCAAACTTGCATCATCATGTATCTTTGAAACTCCCATTGTAATAGGAGAATGTCCCTCTGAAATTTTCTTCATCATATATCTCAGATTGGCTCGCATTCTACAAAAAGTGTAGCTCACATAGGTTCCATAGGAAGATTGCATTATTATAGGAATGATGACACAAAAACTCCCTTCTTCTTTCACGGAAGCTCACATTATATACCATAGAAACTAGCATTATTATAGAGAAAAGTGTCACAAAAAAAAGAAGCTTGCATCATCTGCTACAGGAAGGTCATATATATTCCTCAAATGTTCTTCATTTATTAGCCTCAGAATCTCCATATTCTACCTCTGATCAGTCATGCAAATTGTCTTCAAATGGTGGAGGACAAATGTTCATAAATACTTGTTCCTTCATCTGAAAGGACACGTATTTTGAGCAAGCCGAATTATCTTCTTGGAGGGCTGACTTGGAAACATGGAGGGACAAATGACACATACAAAATTAATTTTTTCTTCTTTTTATAGGGTGTTGGGAATGGGTCCCCTAGGGTCAATTTTGGGGTTAAAAGCCCAAGTTTTGTATAAAGAATGTAAAGTCTTCACATTTTATGGTCGCAGAGCGCAAAGATGTATACAGTCAAAAAGGGTTTCCGCCCTTAGTTTAGATAGCTTGTGTCGGCTTGATGAGATCCACCCTTGGCCTGCGGGGCATGGGAATGTATAAAAAGGGAGTCTTAGAAGAGTCTAAGGGAGTTATTTAGTAGAGTCCTAAGTAATTTTTTGTGCAATTGAGAGCTAAGAGCGAAGAGTCTTAGCATAGGAAGAGGCTCTACAACTGAGTGCACAGAGGCCTAGGGTAGAAGTTCGTAGCTGAGTATGTGGACCCCTGCAGCTGTGTGGGCAGGGAAGTTAGAGTATGTATTAGAAATCTGAACCATCAATAAAGAGAATTATTCTGGAGAAATATGTGTATGAGCTATTTTACTTCTATTATAAATGTTTGTGATTACGTTATGTTGAATACTGGATTCATGATTTAATGCTATAGTGATGTGCGATTCTATGTATTTTACTTTGTCATATGAAAGCAAGTAAGAATATTTGTTTACGTGAAGATAATCATAATGCATGTTGAAGTTAACCACTAATTAAGCTAATCGGGGTAGACATAGAAGTAAGAGTAATTACAGAGGCATGTAAGTGTCTGAATTGACCATTTAGGGTCCGCGAAGGATGATCAGAGACTTTAGGGAAGGTTTCAAAGCCGAATAGGAGAAGTACTTTGATAAGCCCTAAAGGGGCTTATAGGTCTGCGCAAAAGAAGGGTTAGGGTATAAAACGACATCACAACCATCT
Organism: Pinus taeda; assembly: GCA_000404065.3. NCBI lineage: Eukaryota > Viridiplantae > Streptophyta > Pinopsida > Pinales > Pinaceae > Pinus > Pinus taeda. The sequence goes on along the minus strand of APFE031695075.1, from coordinate 16,392 downwards.
CAGGGTGCGGAAACTTGGTTCCTGCATCCCCCCATACTACTTCAGGTGATACTTCAGTCTACGCTCCATGGATTGATTGCGAAAGGGCTAGTAGTGTAGGGATTTTCTTGGCTAATTAACGTTGAACCTAGGTCAAGGCCCATAAAGCCAACAAATGGTTCTGTTGCCAGGTTCGGGAGCTGCATAACAAGATGTGTGATGTCGCATCATTGGAATCCAACTAAGAAAGAGATCGAAGACTGGTTGTATAGAAAGATCCATGAATTTGTGGTGCAAGAAAACAAGAATCCGCAATTGACAAAAGAACAATGGTTAGACAGATACCTATACACAGAAATACACGAGATCTTCTCTGTTCCTTCCCGGTTGAGTTGTATGAGTGGATCACGAAATTGGTAGACAACCAAGGAAGGTGGAGGCTTGACAATCCAATAGTCTAGACCCCAGAGTTAGTACAAAGATTAGAAGCCTCTAAAGATAAGATCGCACGCGTTGTCAATCATTAGCTTGATCGTATCATAGGAGGGTTCGTGATAGAGTTCGTGGTCGATACCTCGGTTAGTTATAGTGAAGCAGAGTGCCGCTTCTTCAAGGGGCTGCGAGGTAAGTATTTAAAATCGTTAAATACTTAGATTAAGATGCTCTTATGTGAAAAGCAGATTATGCATCTACCTTGATGTTTGGGGCTATGTAAAGTGGAAGGAGATTTAGGAACAAGGGAAGAACGAGCCCTGAATATAACCCGCTAAATTGAACCCCCTTTGAGTGATAATGAGGAAGCAGCACAAGCATCTCTGTAGAGCGCTATTAAGTTGATAAAGCAAGGGTTCCTGTGAATACCCAATCCACCCACACCACCTCCATCTTCACCCACGCCACATACACCTTCGCCTACGCCACCGCCACCTCCGCCGCTATTTAATATGGCAAACTCTATAAAGCTACTTATGTTTAAGGGCGCAGGAAATGAAGATTCAGACCAGTTTTGGTTCACCGCGAAGGCTGTATGGGAAGCTCAGGGTATCACGGATGATAAAATGAAGAAAACAACATTGATAAGTGTTTGCAGGATCACGTGTTAATGTGGTACATTAAGTACTGCAATGATAACCAAATTTCTACCTTGGTAGATATCCAAACTATGCTGAATAAGGAATTCAGTAGACCTAAGTCTAAGGCACAATCAATTGTGGGATTCAAAGAGATCATGATGAAGCTTGGTGAGACACCATGGGATCTAGATCAAATATTGAAGTGTATGATCCACGAGGCTAACATGAATCTGACTTATGGGCAGCGCCACGAATGGTTTGTGGCTTCGCTCCTGCCTCATCTACGGGTTGCGCTATCACAATAGAAGATTGAGATGCAGACGGAAGCTCTGGAAATCGCGATGAGATTACATGAGACATCAATGTAAGATGCTAACCTGGGGGTTCAACATATTCATGCGCATTTGCAGAACCTTTGCCTAGAAATGCAGAGTCTGAAGAAAGATAGAACAATTCGACCCAAGGCGTGTGAAGAAGTTTGGTGCCTAAAGTGCAAGAGCCAAGGGCATGACAAAGATCAATGTCTGATTTTTGCAAATTATGTTGCAACAGGGGGACCAATGCCTCTGAGACCAGAAGCTCCAGCAGGGCCAAGTACCGGGCCTGCGCTATGATGTGCTATCTGTCAGGTACCTAGAAAACATGCGACAAACAATTTCCATTTGCTTCAGAAATTCGTACAAACACTGCAACAGTTCTTTTGCAACTTCTGTCAATCAATGGGTCATGATGGGCATAATTGTCGTAGTTACGAATTAATGATGGATAAAACACCTACATACAGGGTGCAGGCGGAAACCTGACCTCTGAATCAAGGCGTTGGAGGAGTGCGAGGCGAGTATCAAGGGCATGGACGTAGCTGAGGTGGAGGAGGACCTCGTAAAGGTTGAGGGCAGGTCAACCTTTGGTATTGTGTTATGAGGATTGTGTAGCCATTGTATCGTGACATGTGTATTCATTGTGATGTATTATGTCTATGTATATGTATTTTGTTGTACGTCAGGTGTAGGTGTATGCACTATGTGGTGTTGTACATCCTGTATGGGTGTATGTGTGTGTATGTGTACATGACTAGAGAGAAGAAAAGGTAATGGGTGCATGTCGGGTGTGGCAACTGATCTGGTGTGTGTACAGAAAGGAAAAAGGATAACGGTAGAAGCGAAGGACTAATTAAAGGATAAGTATCAATATTTTATTTCAGTTTTATTGTGCATGTGATCTATGATTCCAATTTATGATGGTTACATGTGATCTATGATTTTGGGTTAAATGATGGCACGTGATTCATAATTTTGATCTATGATGGTTGTGTTTTGATCTAACCGGATGTGATATGTTTATACATGATGATTTGGCCAAGAGATGGTTTAGCTTGTTGTGATAGGAAGCGAACATAAGTGCAAGTGTATCTTATTGACGGGCCAACAATGAGGTATGATTTGGATTTATTTCAATTCGTTTTGAATCTAATGGAAATTATGTGCTTGGTACAAGAAAGCATTAAATGCCCAATTGGGAGGTTGAAATCCACTGCAAGCATTAGCAGTTTTAGTGAAAGGAATTGGAACATGCAATAGTATACTGGTAAAGCACTTCAGGAGCACGGATATTATGGGGCACTAGTACCCAATAGGGTCCACTGAATTTCATGAGCATGCTATGACTGTTATGATGGTCTTGAGGGAGGCATATGCCTTGGTTTTTGTACCTTCTGATGTGAGGAAACCTTTCCAAGGGAGGGGTCGCTCGAGGGATTGTGTAGCAGAGAAGGGGACGCTCACAGAACTTGGAAGGTGTGTGACTACACGAAAGAGGGTGATCGAAAGCTCAAGGGATTGTGTAGCAAAGAAGGGTAAGGTCCAGATGGATTTGTTTTGGTCATTAGCAATGCTAGATGGAATCAAATGCACATTGGGAGTGTGCCCTGGAAAAATGAGCAAATAATTGTTCACTAAGAGGACAAGTGGCATTGAACATTGGATGTAGACTTTGATCTTAGCAGTGGATTTTGGACTTCTTAGGAAGGAGGTGAATCTTGGTACTACTTTTGAGGATGGAGGTGTGAGCCTTTGGATTCCCTTGTTATTGATACACGCATCATATCCTTTTATTTGTTGGTTGAGCAAATGTGCATATGTTTATGTATGTATATTCTTGTAAATATTGTATTGATATGGATTTATAAAGCTCCATAGACAATATGATTATTTGCTAGTTGAAGCAAATGTTTGTAAGTGTATATGCGGTTATTATTGTAAATAGCGTAATGAGTTGTGTTATAAATCTCCATAGGTAGTATCTTTTGTTTTCAATGGTTTTCTGGTTTATAGGTGTCATTAAACACCGAGGATGGTGTTCCCCAAAGGGGGAGGGTTCTGTAAAAACCCTGGTTAAAAATTCATGTAAAAAATATAAGACTAAGGTCATGGGACACATATTCCAAGCTAAATGGTGGGAAAAACATCTTAGTGGGTGTTCATTTTGGTTTATTATGGCTAAGGAAATTGGCAAAGGAAATGGAAAAGGCTTTGGAAAGGAAAGAGGCATTATTTGGAATTTATTTATGAAAATAATAGAAATTAGGAGAAAAGGAAGGTCAAAGGTCAAAGGTTGCATGTGAGGAGGAAGATGAAGGAAAAATAGTGGAAATTGAAGAAAATAGAGGCGTTAAAGATAAAAAGGCTTTTGAGGATCAGTTCATGGCTTTTTGCCAATGTTAGTTTTTTGTCAGTTCAATTTTGGAGCTCTCATTTTCTACTCTCTCTATCATACTCTTGGACACTTCAATTTCTCTTGGAGCACTCTTGGAGGTGTGCGGAATACTTTGGATTTGGAGCAAGAAGGAAAATTAAGAGCAGGAAAGTGCAAGAGTACTTTGGGATCAACAACTACACATGGATTGATTTGCATGTAACGAGTTGCATGTATGGTTTCCTTGCTAGGTTTGGCATGCATGGTACATGCATGTGGTTTCTTGGTTATGATCTATCATTGGCATGGAGGATTTCTTGGATTGATAGTGGTTTTTCCTAGCCTTGCCATTTCTTGGATATCCATGGTGTTATGGGTTTTCCCTTTTCTTTTATGGTTGGTTCTCATGTTCCTTTGGTCGTGGGTTGAATTACTATTTCTTGGAGCCTTGGTTGGACAAATGCTTTGGAAGCCCTGTAATAACTTGGGTTGAGTTACTATTCTGGGCAGCCTTGGTTGGAAAAACACTCTGGAGCCCTTGGTGGGTTGAGGTACTATTCCTGGAAGCCCTGGTTGGACAAACGTTCTAGATCCCAGCAATAGTTGTGGGTTGAGTTACTAGTCCTAGAAGCCTTGGTTGGAAGAGATGCTCTAGAGCCCTAGACAAGCTAGGTAGAGACCGATCTGGTGATCGTAAGTGATGTTCGACTGTAAGGTGGAATCACTAGTTGAGGGTTGAAGTGGTTTTGCCTTTGGAAGCCTTGGTTTGGTTTTTCTTGTTTTATTCCATGAGACCCTCATTCATGCTTGGAATATGGCACAGGGGTGACTAGTTGAAAGAAATATTTGGTTCAATCTAGTCATGGTCGAGTGGTACGTGAAAGTCCCTGACTTGGTTGGCATTTTCATATATTAATAAGAGGTATTTTCTATTGTGATGTATGAGCATATGTATTGATTATGATTGTGACATTATGGTATGGTTTACATGTTAGTTATTGTTGTTTATATGTTGGTTATATGATGTGCATTGTTTATGGCTATTAAAGCTTGATGAATATGTGATTGGTTATCGAATCCATGACCTAATAGATGTTATTGTAGTTAATATGAGAGGGCATTAGATATTCTCGATCATTCTCAGATAAGTATGAGACCTCTATGTTCATATGTGTATTTGTGACCTGTAGATTTCATGTTCATGATATGTTTGATGAAATGACTATCAAGGCTAGGCCTTGTTAGGTCAAGTTCTTGTCTAAGACTTGTATGGAAGGCTTTTCCCTTGTGTCATTCATGGTTCTAGAAAGTTTCATTAAGTTTTGGGTAGAGGTTTGGATCCTAAATTGAAAACCTGACTTAAATCCCGCTGTCACAGGCACATAATTGGGTAAAAATGATTGTAATCGCTCCCTTGTAGGCATCATGTGTACGACTATAGGTTTTTAGTTAAAATCAGGGATTGTTGTGCCAATATTTGGGAGATCAGGTCACTTAAAAAAAGAGGTTTAATCAGGGTTTGGGCACCTAGAAGGGTGGTTTCGCCTTTGGGGGTAATCTAGCACTTAATAGGGAAGTCATTAAGGTCTTTGGTTTGTTAATTCCACTTCCTTAAGGTGATACAAGAGGTTGAATCATATCACAATAACTCTTCATCACATGCTTACCCCAATAGGCTAGTAACTTTGGTAATGTAGGAGGAGGGTGTTACACACAATACCTCGTCTGTGAAATCTTTGATGTTGTATGACATGTGGAACTGTTGCCTGATGCGAAGATCTCACCCTTAGTGGAGTCACCTGATGGTGTATGGATGCGGGTGTGGTGTTGTAGGCAGGCGCAACTACTTAACGACCTATGCTAAGATGAGGTTCTTTTGACTCCCACTATAAAAAATGAATTGTAGTGCAAAACCCTTCACCCATATCTGTGAGTGGAAGAGATGCTCACCCTCCTCTAGATCTTCAGAAGCACTTTTACGTAACCTTGGTGGTGGCACTATGTTCTACATCAATGATATGTTTCCCCTTGTCAAGATCTGGCTTAGAGTTGGAAAATGCATATGAACTTGAAGCTTTTTACTCGACCATTAGTGATTTCTTTGCACAACATTCATTTGTGTTTTGAGTGGGGCTCTTGTGGAACTCGTGCCACTTTCTTGTGTATTTCCTTGTCTTCCCATTGTTATTCCTTGTTTGCGGCTTTGATGGGTTGTTCCAACTTGGCTTTATCATTTGTTCTATGGTTTGGAGGTGCCCTTGCTTTGCTTTGGATTCGCAGATCCAAAGTATCACTTCTCCTGTTTAAATTTCTACTCGATCTTGACAATATATCGATATGTTGCACCAAGCAAGGAGATGTTTGGGAACTCCATTTTTTCCTGGATGTATTTGTGTAGATAACCATAGTACTTGAGCACCAGATGTTGCTCAGAGTCCTGGATACCCAACTTCGTGCGTAGGGTATTATGAACTCTGGCACTTCTTGGTACCTTTACTTGAGCACCAAATGTCACTCAAATTCCTTGATACCCAGCTTCGTACGTAGGGTATTATGAACTTTGGCACTTCTTGGTACCTTTATGAAATTGATCTATTATGTTGTTTTGTTGACTTTAGAAAAAGCTTTCACACCATTTGTAGAACAAACCTATGGAAGAGGATAAAAGAGATAATGTTTCCTCTTGAGTTGATGGTTGCTGTGAATGTTATTACTAAGCCTAGGACCATTGAGTGTTGTTTGGAATAAATTAAATGTAATATTGGATTCAAGCAATGGTGTCCCTTATCCCCTACCCTTTTTGGCATATACATTGATAAACTAGAAGAGTCTTTGGAAGATGAAAATTATGTTGGCCCCACGCTAACTGGTATGGTCATAACCCTTCTCTTTTATTCTAACGATATTTTTCTTTAGGCAAGGAGCCATTTTGATCTTAGTAAGCAAGTCAAAATTATCCAATATTTCTACTCTAAGATGAATATGATGTTAATACTGACAAAACTAAAGTCATGATAATTAAATACAAAAATATCACCTATGATACTTTCATTTATGACAACATATCCTTAGAGGAAGTTCCTTCATACAAATATATGGGAATTGACATCCATCATAAGCTCGATTGGAATCATGACTTTGAGAGAATGATAATTAAGGTTGGAAATCTTATTATGGGCTTGAAAACAATCATAAGAGAGCATATTTTTGGATTTGGGATAAAAAAGAACTCTTCTTTGACACTCTCATCACTCTTGTTATTTTATATGGATGTGAGAATTAGTGTTGCAATATATCTAAAGAGTCATAGAGGAGGTTGATCAAATCCAAAAGCAATTTACAACCTATAACCTCGAGATCAAAGGAAATACTCTCTACCATATCCTTGTGATTAAATAAATCCTTTTTCCCATTGAAAGCATGGCTATAACTAGGTATCCTATGTATAAGAATAATTTATACAATGTGGATGCCAAGATGTTTCCAAAAAGTTGTTTCTAACTCTAGACAAAACCCCCAGCTTTAGCTCAAGCGAGAGTGGCATAAGGATGCACAGTGTTAGCTGGACCAATGGGGAATAAAGGAGGAGATCATCTCGTTGGATCCAAATAATATTAAAAGTATTATTACTTTCAATCTAATGATAAATTATGGGGCGATAAAATGCTAGAGGGAAAAAGGAACTTATGATATTATTAGGATGTGATCAACCTCAATCTCGAAAAAAAAAATTATATTTTTGTCTTGGCTAGTGTACTTAAGAAGAAAATGAAAATTACCAAAAAAAAAAAAAAATTCTCATGAGTTTCATAGTGAAATTGGGCACTGGTCAATTCCCAAAACACCATGGGAGTGAAGTTGACCACATTGTGTAGCTTTTTTATATTTCAACATTATCACCCGTTGGCCGCCTACTTGTCTCCCACCTGCTTTTTAATGATTCAATTCTGCATCTTATTTTATTTATTTTTTATGAGATTTTCGCATGGGGAGACTAAATCTCCATAGCATATCTGTAGACTTGGAATAATTAAACTTATAAAAATTTATTACCGAGTTACAAAATTAAAATTATTCATCCATGAAAAGTGTATGTATTATTGGTGCAAATTCAGTCCGTGGAAATAGAAAATGATTTGTACAAAGTGCTAGAAAATCATTTTCACGGCTAATGATGAAATTTTAAAAGAGTTGTCTATAATGCGACTTTTTAGAGATTCCGGTGACGGAATCCGGCGGAAGAAATTGAGGTTAAATCTTGATTTTTAGCAGTTAAAATGGTTTTTTAACTGCATATTTGGATTCAGCACCCTGAAAAACCCCTGGGAGGCTTTGATTGTGCAGAAACTAGCTATCAAACTTGAGATTCCAATAAATTGCTGCCGGATTTTGACTGGAAAAACCCGCCGGAAAAACTTCAAAAAGTCTCATTATAGACAACTGCAATTTTAAATAAATTCTACCATTTAAAATAAAAAAATTTCTGGATTTTAATTAGATTTTAAATCAAATTAATTTAAAATATTAATACAAAAATTAAAAAATCGCTTATTAAACTAATGCATTATTTTTTCTAATTTATCTCATTACAGTATCAAAGAAACGATATGCCGACATTCAAATTGTCCCAACTCTGGAGATAAATTTGATTTTAAATTCACTTAAAATTATGTCGAAACGGTAAAGTTTGGCATAACTTTGCCGAAACTTAAATGATAAAAAAATATGAAACTTTTACTTCCCTGCAAAGTAAAGCTTCCAAAAGATGAAGCAAGCAATGTAATTTGAGTGTTTTGAGTGTTTAACATCATGACCATTCTAAGATTTATAAAAATTATCATAATCATAACACAATTTTACTTGATTTTTCAATGGGTGATAACAGAATTTAGAATTAGCAAAACAAAATGGTCTATGCATTATTCAAAATCCTTGTAGAAATGATATCTATCTATCTAGTTTATAAGTTAAAATGTTTTTATTAATTAATAAATTAGATATATAGGTAATGTTAATAGTTCATGATATCATTTTTATTTGCGGTAGTCTATAACGCGACTTTTTGAAAGTCTTTCCGGCGGTTTTTTCTGGTCAAAATCCGGCAGCAATTCATTGGAATCTCAAGTTTAATAGCTAGTTTCTGCACAATCAATGGCTCCCAGGGGTTTTTCAGGGCGCTGAATCCAAATATGCAGTTAAAAAACCATTTTAACTGCTAAAAATCGAGATTTAACCTCATTTCTTCTGCCGGATTCCGTCACCGGAATCTCCAAAAAGTCGCATTATAGACAACTCCTTTTTATTTGAGTTAATAATTTTAAAAATATTTATATAAAGAAAAAAAAGAAATCATTTTAATGTCTATAGGCCAAAGATAATTTATGGGACAGATTGCTTTTCCATCTCTCTTGTATTTGGCCCTTTTTCTGTGAAGTCTCACAATAAACACTTCCAGCTTCTTAACAAACCTCTAGTTGAATATATTATCTCAAGAGCTAGGTGCTAGAATATTTGCATAACTTTCTCTACTATCTTTGAAGGCCTCACAATCTAAAATGAAATGTTTTTCTCTTTCCACTTTTCTGGAAGAGCAAAAATTACATACTCTTTCTTCCCACACTTCTTTTGGCCTTTTCCAGTGTCCTGTTTCACAACGGAGTTGATGAGAATTAGTCCTTAGTTGACCAATAAGAATTTTGGCTCTCCAAGAAATATTGGCCCCTATGTACGCTTTTTGTTGATGATTATTAGCGGGATTAAACTCTTCAATATAGTACTTTTTCTTTCTCCCTAGCCCTTTCTCCCAAGTACGTTTGTGGAACTTATCCATAACAAAAGTTTTTATCTCTTCACTATTTGTGGGACACATGCTCAAGCAAATACACCATTTACTAAACCATTTGTTATTTTGCTCCATCCAAGTCTTCTTTCTTTTGCACAATATGCCATTAAACACAACCTTCCATTTGCTCATTTTTTTTAAATACCTTATGACTTGCACCATAACAATTGCTTCAATAGGAGCAACCCTTGTTTCACTTAAACAAGATAGCATAAGGAACTACACTTTTAATTTCAAATTTGTTTGTAATCAAATGCTTCTGAATTTTCTCAATTTGTTTTCACTACATGTCGAATGTACTATTGGCCCACAATTCACAAGTGTAGAGAATCACTAGAATCACTAAAAGCCCAAAAAGAGTAGTGGTTTTCCAGTCTCATAACTCTGCCTCTCTACACCTATTTTGAAAAGAACAAAATGCTTTCCAACTCCCCAAAGTTATTTTCTTTCGACAACCATCCCAACTTAGATTTATATTGAAGTGGATTACGAGATATTTGGAATCTACAACTTCTTCCAAAAGGTTGCCTTCAAAGTAGAACTTACGCTGGTAAAAGACTATAAAATTAAATAATCTTAACATGAGACTTGTTATTTTAAGTCAGCTCAAAATTTGACACAATCACTGCTAACATATACAAACTTTTCAAAGTTAGAGATTTTACTATTCCTAGATGTCAATAATCTCTATGAATTGACTAGGACCCAGAAAAACATAAAACATGGAACATTGCATGCACTAAAATTAAACCTGGTTGTAATCTACAATTATAGGAGCATCCTCATGGATGTCAAGAGGGCTCTCCTTGGAAACTAGATTGGTCTCAGGAATAAGGAATTATCCTTTCTTTTTTTCCATCCACCACTTGCAGAGAGTCAAAGGAACGCACCCTTGCTTCTCTAAATTGTCCAATTGGGCTTGCAAGTCTCTGTGTTCTACTTCCTGTCCAGTAAGAACATGAGCAATTAGTGTTTTGATATGCTGGTATAAATTGATCGTTCTGGCATACCAGTGTAACTCCAATGTTTCCTGTCATGAGTGTGATTGGTTCCCATATATGGGAGAATGTCCGCACTATCATGCATTTCATCCTTCACCACTTTTTGTTCAATTTTGATGTCAACTTCCAATTGTTTTATAGCATTTTTCAATGTAAGAGAGGTGGAGTTGAAATCGTGTCTAGAGTAACTCTCAGGGATACATGAACTTGCCCAAGATTGGACCACGAAACCTGTAGGGACCAGATCTCCCCACTAACCATTGGACCACATCCACGGGACTCTCTAGTTCCAGCATTTGCATGATTTTTATGCACAGGAGAGCCCCCTCTACAATTGGGTTGAGGAATTATTGGGAAAGGGAGAATATCTTTACGATTCAATTAAATTTGTATGAAAAGAAATATCAAAATTGTTAAAAAAAAATGAGACTCACATTTATTAAAATAAACATTAGACATTAATCAAAGTCAAACTTACCGACCGACCAACCACATCCTTGTATCATTGCCTTGCATAATTGCCTTGAAAGTCATGTTAATGAGCCAACTAAAAGACATTGCCCTAATAAAAGAACCATCATACAATATCACAAATTACATTACGGCAAAATCATTGTAAAATACCCGCAAATTTCAATAATACTTACTTTTCCATGGTATGAACCATCATCGCAATAGACCCCTTATCTTTCCTTCCTCATATTTATCCCATACCAATAATTTTTAGTCATTCTGAAAATATATTATTTTTTTTAACAATAAATAAATTTTGACTTTCGAGATTTCTGTCATGCCATGACCTAAGAACCCAAGCTAGTTACATATGACATGGAACCCCTTTCCAAGCCTATGTCATCCTGCTTCTGATCCTTTTTTCCTCAATTTAGAGCAATGGTAATTTTTTATCATTTTAAAAATAAATACAATTTCTACAAATAAAATGAAATTTTAATTATTTAGATTTTTCCATTTCTACTTTTGAATTTATGTTTTAGAATCTAGAAAACTAAACAATTAACCTTTCCACCATCAGATTTTATAAGATTCCCCAATTTACAACGAACATAAAAATACCCCACCCATCCATCACTCAAAAACCAGTACATATCCTTGAGATGGTAAATCAGTACATATTTCTTTTTCGGAATCAACTAAACTATCCGGGGCTTGAAATTATCGTATTCTCCTTTATGTTCTCTTCCGATACTCAAGCGAAACTAGTCAAGCTAATAACATGGCCGTCATAGTGTGAATAATTTGGTGATTTAAAATTGATTGAATATATATATATATTTCTAAATTATTTTTTTGGAAAAATAGTTATAAATTTCTAACCAATGTTATTTTATTTTAATTAAAAATTTTAAAGAAACAATTAAAACTAGATTTCAACATTTTTTTTAAAATGTTTGAATAATTTTGTTTGATATATTATGGGTTTTAGTAATTTGTTTTCAAGAAAAACTTTTTAAAATAATGTATATAAGGATTGAAGTGTATGAGATAATTATTCAATTAAAACTTAGGAAGAAACAAGATAATATTTTTCATTACAAATATTGTATTTATTAGGTTTTATCAACAATTCAAGTTAAGGAGACATAAATAGAGTTATAACTTTAACCTGTAATACATAACCCATTAATCATTAAACCATTATTCATTAATCCCTAACCCTTGATTAGCATATAACCTCTAACTTATTGAATTATTAAGCTCTAAGACACTAATCCACTATGCCCCCAACTTTGAACTTGTTAATCTTATAAACCATTGACCTATTAGCCCATTAACCCACTAATCTACCAAAATTTAGAGTCGATATAAGTAAATAGTAATCTTGAAAAAACTATTTATTTGGAGTGGGTGAGCCACACACTCAACATATATCTATGAAATCCGGAACTTGCATTTGATCATTGTTTAAAGTATGATTGGATTAACTTTATGAATATGTGCTCAATTAACCTCACACAAAAAGAGATGTCAAATCGTTGATCTATACAACATAACGAGCTAACAAGTGATTGAAATAGTATCATATTTCATGGTATGTCTTAAAAATGAATTTCGATTTTTCAAAAATAATCATGGAAGTGTATCTTATGAATGTCTACATTTGAAAAGTGTATCTTGAATTAAAAGGTTCCCTATAAATTGGATGCCCCCAAAAGCACATATAAGATCTAGTCTTAAAAAAAAAAAAAATTAGATAGAAAAATTGTTTGTGTGTGTGTGTCCTCCATTCATAAAATTTTGATGTTAACATTCCCCTGCCATGGGTTCTCGTGTACTATGGAATGAAAGTAGTTAATGACAGTGATATGTATATATAACTGTGTGTGTGTGAGAGTGGTCCATTCATATAATTTTGATGTTAACATATCCCCTATCATGGGTGGTTATGTATGATGGGAGTGAAAGTGGTTAATGGAAGTAATAGGTAATGTAGGTGGGAGATCGATGATCCACCCTCTTGGTAATCGTATGGGGGCGATGGTTCATCCATATGGAAGATCGCCTTTAATGATGTTGGTACTCATTTGGAGGATGAATTTTATGACCTTTCCCATCAAGAGTCATCATCATGCACATGCGAGACATGAAAAAAGAGCTCTCCTAGAGAGGAGGGGTTCAAACATTTAAATAGATGGCATAATTACCCTTTGAGCTTTTGATTCTCCTGGATTTTATATTGTTGGTAGTTTTTAAATGATAGAGGGATAAATCTCTTTCTGGTTGGAGCAAATATTTTTATTATTGTGATCTCATGTTACAGAACTTGGGCTCGTGGAAACACTATGTTTCCTAGGTCCATTCAAATGGTTCATGTTTAGTTATGGGATTTGATTTCAGTGTCAAATCTAGGAGGGAAGAAATAGTATCCATTATGGGCCTTAGACAAAGCTCTCATTTCCTTTCCAATTTGGTCCAACCCATAGGGTAGCTCGAAGGTTTCATCTCTATCCCAAATCTTTCATGCAACACTAAATTATAATCATTTGGAACAAATTCTTGATTTGAAAGTATTTGTCTAGAACGTTGGTAGTTTCTTAATGTAATGTTTATTAGCACTTGGTTATTTTGGAATTTATGTGCATGGAGTTTTTTATATGTTTGAAAGAAAAACTCTTTTCCTGGTTGGGGATAAAGTGATTTCCATCATCAGTATAACTGTTGGAATTCTGAATTGTAGTAGTATTGTCTCCCCTAGGAACAGTATGAGGGATTGGAACATTTTAAGGTCATTGGTTCTTGTTTTGATTTTAAATTTGGAAACACAATCCCTGCTCTGGTTTATGAACAAATCCTTCTTTATCTTTTCCCCTTAGTTATATACTCAAGGAAATTTGAGGATCTCCTCACTCTCCTAGGTCTCTCTCTTTACAAGGGCTCCTCTTGGGGTCTTATTTGGTTGTTGCTCCTTGGTTCTACCACCATGTTGATAAATGTAAATGACTTGACAACAATTAAAGTATTATCTCTGATGTGAGCTCCCAATTAAACCTCACACCATTTTGGATAAGGGACCTGTTAGCACTCCAAAAACTCTCCTAGGTTGTAGCTCGGAGATGCCTGGTAACATATAAATCTTCAATATCATTCTCTGAACTATTGGAATGGATTGGGGTTTGGATCAAGTCAGATGACTATTTCAATTTTGTTTTCACTCAAGACATGCATGAACACCCTCAGCTTGATAAGGCTTTCGACCACTAATGCTTAATAATTTATAGATTCAATGAATAGATGGAGAATCATGACTGTACCAGTAGATACATACATAAACACATATGAATAGCTACCTATAGAAAGTAAATGAAGCTTGCAAATCTAATTTATCAACGCAAAGATAAGATGACAGCTATCTGGCATTCGACACAGAAGAAAACATGAATAACCTATTCAAGTGCAAGCTTAGAACAGAGGAGAAGATGGCGATTGAACATGTAATAGCAAAAGAAGCTTGTATTACTGGAATGAAGATGAGACGCTAGGAGGAACAGAGTATCCACAGTCTCCAAAATTTGAACCTTTATTCCCTCCAACTGTCATCCATTTATAGGCTTTTTACAATACTCTCGAACTCTCTGAGGCTCGAGATGTCTTAATCTATCCCCTATGTCTTCTAACTACCTGATGCCATAGCTCGACAAAGATGAGCTCAGAGAGCTCTGTTTCTAACCAACAAGGTAATCAAATTTTTGGTAATTTCGCTGCGCTGTCAGGTGGTTCACTCGTGCCAGCACATTCTATGATCATTTATGTTGGTTCGGCTACATCGTGTTGTTGCTTTTTCCCTTTTCGACCATGCATTCTGTTATTTCAGTTGAACTGTTCAACTGTCAAAAACATTGATAAAGCCAACAAATTTCCTCCCCGAGTGATTGGTGGGAAGTGGGGTATGAGGCCATTGGATGGTGTGGATCGACAGTCGGGATGTTGGTCAGGCGGCAGAGATCGGGCCAAGGAAAAATAGATGAGAGAGTGCACAAGAGCCGTCAGATCAATATGATCAATGGACAAGATCATATCGCAGAGATAGAAGAATTGATATCACATCGACGGATTTAAAAGCAGATTTAGCATTATGACGTATGTGTTGTACTTGATGGCAACCCACTTGTAGTAGAACAACTCACCTGTATATGGTAACTAGATGAATCTACAGAAGAGATATCAAATGTGACAAAATGCATGACAGTAGTGTTTACAGATGTGATGAAATGCAGGGCAGCTTCAAGGAATCAGTTCAGAAGGCAGCTCACTCAGATGAAAGTATAGTAGGTAAACAACAAAGAATTACAGATCAGTCTTCACAGAATGAAGAAAGATAGGTATACACAGGTTAACCATTGACCAAGCTGCATATACATGCAGGTTCATTGTATACAAGTCACGTATACGTATACACACACTTTCACAGAAGGAAAAGCGCGTATACCTTGGAAAACTAAATTTTTGGTCCAAAGTATTTGGTCCATGGTATTTTGATCCATCATATTGGTCCATGGTATCTAGTCCGGGGTCTTGACCCCAGGTATTTGGTCCAAGGTATTGGTCCTAAGTGGTTTTGGTCCATGGTATTGAGAAAGGCCTAAGACTATAAAAGGAGAAGAAGATCATTAGGCCAGTGTGTGCAAGCATCGAATATCTAATGAAGTGTGAGATCTAATATGGAGGTTACTGGCTTATGGTGTTGTGCTTGATCTAAACCAAGGATGAACCTTAGCATTTGATGAAGGATAAGGTCTAATGATGTATCAAGATCTTAAGGCTTGAAGTGAGTTATCTTTTGTATGGTTTGATCATGTATCTGAATAACTGACGCATGTTGTAGTCTGTAAATATGATGATCTGGGTATGGCCGAAGTTTGGAATAGTTGTAATGTTTAAATCATCATTTACATATCTGTACGCAGGTTCTATTTATAAAAGAAGCGTATACACACTGGTTCTGCATTTCCAAGTAGCGTATACTTCATAAATTTGATTTGCAAATATGTACGCTGGTTCGCTTTGAGGAAAGTGCGGTTGCACGCAAGTTCGACACATTGAAGTAGCGTATACCTTATAAAATATGTTTTAGTTGCTTCTGTTTTCTGTTGCAGTGTGTTGGGTTCTGGCTTGGGTTCTGGTGACTGTATTCTGGTGACAACATTCTAAATAATCAGATTAATGGGTTGTCAAAGTGGTTGATCGATTCGGTTGTGGTTGGTTCAAAAGGAGATTGGTTGATGCAGATATATTTGATGATTGAATGATGTTGTTGATGGATCCAATCTGAAAATTTATGAAACGTGGT